>JAAAKG020002740.1:0-21697 GCA_010014905.2 Druon quercuslanigerum | reverse complement strand
TTGGACCGGCTATGTGAAGGGCGTTATCAATCGTTTCAAACAGGTCATAATATGCTTGAAGAGCTGAAAACGGGTTAATGTTGTTCTGGTTAAGATTAAAGTGAGTTTTTTCGAGGGTTTCCTGAAAAATACCCCAGGAAACTTTTTTTAAGTTATACTTGTGTGAAAAGAATTCATAATATGAGCAAGAGATTTCGATAGTAGTTGAAATAGGGAAGTGATCACTACCCATCTTATCTCCCTCTACCCTCCAGCGACATAAAGGCCCAAGGCTACCAGAGACCAGGGAGAGATCGATCGCAGATTTCGATTCATTGGGTCTAGAAAAGCGAGTGGGAGATCCGTCATTTAGAATAATGAGGTTGGAAGCTAGAACCGACGTATTTAATTTATTTCCAGCTGGGCAGGCATGATCACACCCCCAGGACTGGTGGTGGCAATTGAAGTCTCCGCCAATAAACACAACTGGGAAGTCGTCAGAGAAAGAGTCAAAGAAGGTGTTCCAATTTATGGCGTTAACTGGAGTTCTAGGATTTCTATAAATATTAATGATCAATAATTTACCCCAACTAGGTGGAATAGAAATAGCCAGGGTGTCTAATTGGTTGGGAAATGTTGAATTTCCTCAGAAAAAATTTATTTTTATCTTTTAGCCAGGTTTAATTTAATAAGATGATATCGTAGTTGTGAATGATTCTTTCCAAGGACCCTTTTTTATGCATTATGCCACGGCAATTCCATTGTAGAATTCTTAATTTTTCTAAATTACCCATTATGTATAAATAAAAGATTTAAGGGGTCGAAGTATTACTAATCGGATTTTGGTTATTGAGCAAAGGGCTATTGAATTGACCTAAAAGTCCACTGCTAAGAAGAGATAAGAGAGGGGGAAAAGCGTTGAAGGAGACTCATAAGAGATGTAATCATTTCTCTAAGATCTTGGTTTTGAAAATTAGTTGAGGAGGGGGAGGGGAAGGAGGCGGGGAAGGGGAGTTAATAGGACGGGTTTGCAGACAGACACCATTTCCAAAAGGGCTAGGAGAACGAGAGTAAAGATGAGAAAAGGATTAGGATTGAGCTTGTGTTTGTGTTTTCCTCTGTGAGCAGCGATGGCAGAGTCAATGTTCTGAGATCCTTGGGGGGACGCCTTTTCTCCATTGTAAAGAAAGGCTGCTTTCTTTATACTAATGTCATGTAGTGCAGAAATTCTGCGAATTTCCTTCTCATCCACGTATAAAGGACATTGTTTGTCTACAGCCCAATGTGAGCCTTTGCAGTTAATGCAGAGGGGGGATGGACTTCTGTTAGGGCAGTTCTGGTCTTCGTGGGGTTTTTCCCCGCAGGATAGGCATCGGGGGTTTTTGCACTGGGCTTTCACGTGGCCATGTCTAGCACAGCCGTAGCAGAGTTTTGGAGGAAGGATGTAAGGGGAGACCTTATAAAGGGTGTAATACAGTCTGATATCCTGGGGAAGGAGTTGTCCATCAAAGGTAACCAAGATGGTTTTTAAAGGGACCAGATTACCTTTTTCGTCCTTCTTCAATAATCTGGAGGCGTCCAGAATGGCAATTGGAGTGATAGCGTTAGCTTTCAGTTCATCCATCGTCAGATGTGTAGGAATTCCCCTAATGACTCCTACACGAGAGACCCTGTAGGTGGGAATGAATGCGCTGAGCCTAGAGCATATATTATGCAGGTTATCTACTATGCGGTTGGCACCTTCAGCGGGAATACCGATTTTTGAGTCTGGGTGATCGAAAGGAGTTTGGGGTTGGGTTAGACTCGGTGAGTCTGACCATAGTGGTGAGGGGGTTGCTACTTTCTTTAATTTCATGACCCTTCCTTTTTATACCAAAACTCGTTTTAACAGCAGTGGAGGGAGGATTCTGATTAGCGGGATAAGGATTGAGAGAGCCCTCGATTTCTTTTGGATCCTGGTTAAAGGTCTTCTGGTTTAGGAAAGAGGTTTGATTTGTTTCCATGCTTTCATCAATTATAGTATTGAGGTTATGAAGGTTAGGGATTCCATTCTGTGTGGAGTTAAATTCGGCTTGAAGGCCTTCTATGCCCTAGTTTAACACATGCTGATTAATTTCACTATCAGCAATGTCCCCGTCGACAGACCCCATGCTCCGAAAAACACGCAGGCCGCAAGCGGCCAGCACAGCAGCGAAACACCCACCTGAACTTTGTGAGGATATAACAGGATCCAGAGAAAAATATCCAAGACAAGCGTATGGTAGAGAAGGCTTCCTTCCTTCAAAGTTGAGTCAGCAAGCCACTTTAGATCTTATCATCGGCACCTTATTGAAAAAACACTTTCTTCAAGCGACAGAAAGCACTTCCGACCTTCACGCCGGCACGGCCAACCTTCCAAGACTGAAGTTAGAGTGAACAATCGGCAAGTCCGAACCTCCAAGACGCTGGGGGTAATTTCCGAGCTCCTCCTCTCGTACCCATTCCTCCAATAGGAATTCAGGAAATTTGGATGGGGAAGGAAAGTTTTGGAAAAGAGCGGGAGTAGTAGATAACGTCACGAAAGTAAAATAGGACCGCTGATCCCAGTGGGGTCTTTTGAGAGTAAGAGAGAGAGAGAGAGGGTAATACGATTTCGAAAGTAATGGAAGGCTAAAGATTATTACTGTGCCCTTCCGTTGGATGGACACAATTTACACCCGAGGCTGCTGAGAGAAATAAGCTTGTTTCATTTATTGCTTCAGGTTCTCCCAGCCAGATGCTTTCCAAAATCGGTACCCACTCTATGGATTAAGTTTATAACTTAATTGTTTGAGTTGTTGTTACTACATGAGTTTAAAGAGATTTTCAGGATTTGAGAAAAATTGGAAGAAAAAGAAAAAGGTCGTAGAAAGAAGGAACTCGAGTTTGACCTATGGGACCGGATTAGTTGGCACATTGATTGTAAAGATTCCCATAATTTGGCGACTGGACATCCTTCATAAAATCTAAATCTAAATAATCATCGTACATAATAATATCTATACCTACTAAATATAAGAACTAAACGTAAACTTATCTTTCTGCATTCTAGATTGTTAATAAACTAAAAGTTAAACGAAGAGGGTGTTGTGAAAAATCTAGAGAAATCCCGGGCGTTACAATTATTGAAACAGTTTCTTTTATAAACTAAACACTGATTGGAAGGCAATAAGTTACTGAATTTGGTTTGGAATTAATCCACAAAATTTTACTGCGAGCTCGCAACCTAATTAGTACAAAACACGTTATTAACACTGACTTGTCAGACGGATCAGAGTTGTCACAGTGTTCTTTTAAGGCCTACGACTGTCTTGTCGTTTGTTGTTCACTAGCTTCGTCCATACCCTATTTTCGTAAAAAATTTCTATTTGTTCCTGCATTAAACTTGGAAGTTCTTTTTCATCAATAAGTTAAAATATCCTGCGAATGTTTAGGGTAACGTTTAGGGATACGTTTCACTTCCAAACATTTGCAAATTATGCTCTCTTATATTTCGATAGGTCTCTTTTGAAAGCCGAGCATCAGTAAACATAGTCAATGCTTGATTTCTTTCACGATCATTGTAATTACCCTCCTCAGTTTCATCTTCTGACAGTCTTCTTCTGAGTTTCATCTTCTGAGCATCGTGTACCTTAGGTGTTTCTTTTCGTTTTACTTTCAAAGCCACTTTCAGTTCATCATATGCATGGTTCGAATCTAGTCCTGTTGCTCATCTTATTTCAGTTTTATTTGAACCCTTCTTGAACGATAACCGTGAACGACCTTTTTTTCTATGGCATCAGAATGTTCTTCGTCTGTAATTTTATTATCCAGCTCTCCTATATTCAGGACAAGCATTTTCTCTAAAAAAAACCGTTATATTCAAGTTAACACCTCTCCCTTCTAGGGGAGACACTAAAACATCTTTTTTAATTGTGCCAAAAATACTTATTATTTTGTTTCTTAGGAATTGTTGTTCATTTTCAGACTTGTTCATGGGAAAATTGAAGTCAGCGATTTTAGTTTTCGCATGAGCAAGTCTGTTCCTTTAGAGTTATTGTCGTACTAATTATTCCACATTATTTCACATTAATATGAATATTTAAGTTTGTTAGGTAATTAAGACATTGTAGATCAACACTTAGCAGATAAAAATCAACACAAGCTATTTTTAATTTTACAAAACTAAGATTTAATTTATTGGAGTATCATAAGTATTACGAATCATTAAAAAATTCACATGTTCTGTTTTATAATCCTTAAAGTTCGAAAGGTGTTATATATTTTATATCAAACCAATCCAGTAAAAACTCTGAGGATCTCTTCATTTCTATCTCGCTTGTAGTTGGGTTATGAAACTATCGTCGATTGTTTTTGCCGCAAAACTATAAAAAAATTGACAGTAGGTGACGCGTCAGATTTATCGAGTAGATGACGCGTCACCCACTGTAAATTGTTTTTACAGTTTTGAGGCAAACATTTTAGTTTGATAGATTTAAAGATTTTAGGTTTAAAGTTCACAGGTCTAAGGTTAATGAGATATGAAATATATGGGTCACATGTTCTGCATTTGACCAATTTATTAGACGGTTGGATTTTATTTGTTTCAAGTCTAATTGATTTTGGGTCAGGATTTTTGGTTTTGGGGTTTATAGATGTGGGGTTTACAAAAACATGGATGCATGAATTTGAAGTTTAAGTTGTTTTTATGTAATTGCATTTTTTAATGGATAATGCGTTGAAGCTTGAACCAAAATAGCATTTTTTTGGCAATTTTAAAAGTTTGATAGCAAGGAGTCTTACGCAAAATATTTTAAGTTGATTCCGCAAAAAAATCAAGCCTTTTCATAAAAAAATTGACAAAATGTGCATTTGCTTATCAAAATTGTTTGTATAATTGATAATCTTTAGCTATTTTTAACATATAGTAAGCGCACATCATCTGAGATACGTTATACAAAAGGTATGGGTCAAAATTAGCTAATCATTACAAATCACGAAAAAATGATTTTTGTTAATTAATTTGTTTATAAAATTATCTAAAAAATTAAAATAAAAGTTGCAAATTTGAGGGCTATACCTGAAAGCCTTACGGTCAATTGTAAAAAAGAAAAATCAAAATCCGTTAAGAATTGGACTGTCAGTCGATTTTTGTCCAAACAATGTGTTTTTTCTCTTATTGTGCGGTGTTGAAAAGGGATCGTCACGCGGAGGCGCTGATATCACAAGTGTGAGTGTGTGCACGCTGAGACCGAAGTAACGAAGACCGGCCTTAAAAGTTTCAAGTGTAGTCCTAAAAATGTTTTCGGCAACAAAAACTTAAGAATATCGTCATACTTGCAAGCTTAATATTTTGGGGGTCGCTGAAACCAAATATGGAGATGAATTACGAAAATTCAAAATGGCGTATTCAATATGGTAGACGTAAAATAACAAACACATTTGGATCTTGATAAAATTATTGGTAGCAGATGGGTTTTTTGAGTGGCTGATTTCAAATCTGTTGTTGGATTTTCAAAATTTACAATTGCGGATTCAATATGGTGAACATGAACTTTTAAAAATGTTTGGATCTGAATAAAACTGGTGTTACATATGTTTGAGGGGTCTCTGATTTCAAATCTGATGTTAAATTTGCAAAATTCATAATGGAGAATCCAATATGGCGGACAATAATTATTACAAATTTTCAGACCTTGAAAAAATTGGTGATTCGTATGCCTTTGGAGTCGGATCCAATATGGTCGAACGAAATTATGAAAAATATTAAGAACTTTATCATTTATTTTGACTCATTTCAAGCCCGAAATAAAAAATATGCCAGAGGAAAACATTATTCCTGAAGTGAAAATAAAAATCCAGAAAAATATGCTGGGAGAGAATTAATAAAAGAATAACATAATCCTCTGTTTCTTGTTTCAGAATTTAGTTCACAACTTCCGTATCTTCCTCATTCCAGAACTTCTTATTCTCCTGACAGG
The DNA here is from genome assembly GCA_010014905.2 of Druon quercuslanigerum. NCBI lineage: Eukaryota > Metazoa > Arthropoda > Insecta > Hymenoptera > Cynipidae > Druon > Druon quercuslanigerum. Next base: position 15,740 of record JAAAKG020002740.1, on the reverse strand, counting down.
CATTATTTTTTGCGTTCTCCTGAAAGGTCTCCTCCTCCTGTCGAGGATTTTCCTCGTGCCAGGTCCAGGTCTCCTGATGCCATGTACAAGACTTCTCCTACCAGTAATTCTGTTTTAAGCGTACTTGGATATACTCTTGAACAACTTGAATTTGTGCGGTTTATTCCGAACAGCAATCAGAACCGGCAATTTATAATTCGACGACACACTTTTCCTCCAGGTACACCAGCTTATGTGAGAGGGGAAAAAAATATCCTTAAGCCAATGCCAACCGAAGTGCAAGTTGTGTTATCAACGTCCGATGGTGAAGTCTTTGCAATTATATCCGAGCGCACTAGAACACTTCGTGGAATTTTCATAAAAAATAAACTTGGCATTCAGAAACGGGTAAAAATAAACATGAACAGCGGCAGGATGGAAGAAATGACAAAAGAAGAAATGAACGAAACTCGATGTGGCAACAAATCACGAATCTCACAGATTTTTAGAATAGTAAATGTACCACATTAACTTAACTTTAAAAAAATGTAAAAATAAAATAGAATATTAGTTTTTATCTGAAAAGTTTTTATGCCAATACAGGCACACCGTTAATAAAATTAAATAAAAAGGAATGTACAACTGTCATATATCTTAGCTAACAGTATAACTGACTTCAATTCAAAGACGAATATCTGCTCAAAATCTTGAGTATAATCTAGAAATAAGAAATCTTCCGACAGAGCTAAACTTTTGTTAAGTTAACTTAACTACCTTATATTTTTTAACTAGTACGTGTGCGATTTTGTTTGCTTAGTAAAAATCAATACACTTATCCCAAAAATTTTTTTAATATGGCCCTATAAGCCATTAATTGCAAAATAATCTTTGTTCTGTGTCTTTCTGTCTGTTATCACTCTGAGAATAGACACATTAGTAGATTTAGCAAAACATTTTACGCGTTTGAAAGAAAAAAACATAAAATTTTAAGAAACAATATTGTGGAATGCATGTTTTTTTAAAATAAAAATTGTTATTGAAAAAATAAAGATTTTTTCAGGCCAAAGATTATTTCCATTAATTGTTGATAAGGAAACAACGCACGATACGAAAAAATGTAGAAATGAAAAACGTTGCGTTTTCAAAGGCCTACAAGAGTATCTCAACAACTTTTCAAAAATGTGTTGAAAAATCGAACATTAAAATTTTGGTCGCACAAAAATGATAAAAAATACAAAATTCCACTTTGAGGTAAAACTATGCAAGATTAAAAAATATTAATATACGTAAGTTGGGTAACCAAATAAAATCTACAATTTTTCCTGAGAACTAATTTACTTTTTTTTAAATTTTATGATATTTCCAAATATTCATAAACACTTTTCTAGAATTAGCAAAGAGCTGAACTCCAGATTTCAAAATGTTCATTTTGTTAAAAAATGTCAATTACGCTAGGAATCAAATATTCCCTAAAATGTAGAAAAAAATGTGATCTGCTTTTATTTTCACTTCATATATGGTGAAAAGAAAGATTACTGTAAATGTGTAAATAAATGTATAAATTCAAATTCAAAAGCTTTCATACGTACACAGTCATGTGGAATAGGAATATACGGTCCATACAACCAACCACAGGTTGTATTTATGAACCGATTTAATTTTTTGTCAGAAATGCTCAACATTACATTTCTAAAAGTACTGTGGATTTTTATCTCAAGAAATATATATAATTCAATTCAATTATTATAAACAATTTTTATAAAAAACTCTTATTAATGTTTCTTGGTAATAGAAAAAAGTATTTGATTCAGCTTGTTGCTAAAATTTTTCATAAGCGTAATCATTTTTAAAGAAAAATTGGATGAGAATGTTTCACAATTGTCTTTAAAGTCATTTATATACATCGAGCATTATTTTGCCAAGGGGTTAAGTAGTCAAATTTTTTAAGGAATCTGTGTTTTCATCAGAGAATAAAGAAATTCTTAACGTCACGTGACTTTATATTATATACAACAAGCTTACAGACATTTTAATTTCCAAAAAGTGTCCATCTGGAACCGATATACAAACCTAAATGTAATCAATTTTATAAAAGTCCCATGTTATTTTTATAATATCCCTTATTATTGCAGCGTCCTTAGCTAAAAAATGTTAACTTTCCTTCACATGTTACAATAAATTACTGCTTTTTTAAGATTCATTTATAATTTATTATTGCTTATTATTTACTGTTTATTTCCCATAGGCTAAAAACGGTTTGTATATAGTTTAATAGATTCATTTCGTTAAAAAATATGATGCTTAAAACATCAATTACTCCCTGTATTGCTATTTAAACTATTTTTCTTTTACATCCTCTATAAAAATTTATAAATATTTACATATCATAACTTCATTTTAGTTATAGAATGTTTCTAAATGCATCAATTAATTTATCTAAAAATATCAAGTTAATTTAATATAACAGTTTGTTCAAATCACTTTGTTTGTTAAAAATAACAAATTTGGTCAGTTCAAATAAACCTTTAGTTACATTTAAAAGAGACAACGAATTAATTTGTTCAATTCAAAGTGATTATTCATTTGAGCACGTTTAGTTGACTCAACGAAATAAATGCGTTAAACAGAATATATCATTTATAAGAAAATGATTTGGTTAAAGTAACGAGATAATTTGGTTGATTTAACCAAACACTTCCATTACCTACACTAAACAGACCGACAGCCAGTTTGCGCGACGAAAATTGTTGGAAAGATCGTGCGTCGTGTCGTGAATTTATGAAAAAATGAGTGCTGTGAACACCTGGACACTTACAGTAAAAAATTAAAAGTATAGAATTAAAGGCGTAAAAAATTGAGACAACAAAGAGATATTTTTGCTAAAGTTATTTCAAGTCTGCATAGTTAATCAAACAATTGAAAGAGTTTGCCAACTCTCTAAATCTGAATCAGTGAAAAGTCACTGATTGTCAGTGAAGTCTCACTGATTTAAGTAGCTAGAATCCGGTCACTGATAATCAGTGAATGTTACTGATTCAGTCAGTGAATAAAGGTCACTGATTGAATCAGTACAGAGGAATATTATGGACCGATAGTTGGCAGCACTTGTACCTTCCTAATTTAGCACGAGATTTAAATAATCCTAAAAGCAAATTGCTATCATAACATCCAAATTAAAGTTCAAACGTCAATTAAAAAATTTTAAAATACGAAATCAGTCCCATTATTCAAAATTAAACATTTTCTGCAGCGATATCAATTTGTGTTACAGGAAATTTTTAATTTTTTGTAATGACAAATTTCACAATGTTTAATTTTATTAAAAAGATGTTGAAACTTTAATTCGAATTAAATGACGGCAGAAACCACTAAAAAAATACTAAAATGAATAAGGCACGTGTATAAAAGTATTCAATATTGATTTATTGAACACAAAATTAATATTGTTAAAATTTTTGTTTATAAATGTCTTATAAACTACATTAGTCATCTAAGATTATGTCATCTTCATTTTCAGGAGGCTTAAAATTAATTAAACTTGTGTGGAATGATGATACAGAATCTTTTACTGACGATTCTGTTTTGTAAATGTAAGTCTCCAGAAAATTGTAAAAGAAGAACAATGAATCCGCATACTTTACATTGGTTACAAAATGCAACTTGAAAAGGAGATCAAATGCAAGAATGGGACTTGCGTCTGAATCAATTTTTATGGTTTTTTGTCCTCTTGTACGAAATAGCTGTCTTTTTGTTGGCCCCTATCAAATATTACGTACGGTTGTACGTTTCCATTTTTTTCTGCAGCAAATCGCTCTACGTAATTTGGGATGTTTGTACCTTCCTTAAAAACTGAAATTTTCTTAATTTAAATAGTTTTAAAGTTTGAAATAAAATATCATTACATAAATATGTGACGGTTTTAGATTTTTTTAAGGATTCTTACCGGGAGATATCGAATCAATTCAGGATTAGGAAAGATTTCCTTTGATTGAGAAGGATTTTCTGTAGCAGAACAGACTCGCTCATCACCTGTGCCAATTTTTGCCTGTGAAAAGAATAATTAGAAGATAATTAATAAACTCTTTTTGAATGATAGAATTGTAGAAATGATTAACCTTTTTTCCTTTTCCTGAATCTTTGATTTTTTGATCGCTTGTGAAATTGGGAGTTGGTAACAAAGCAGCTAACAAGGTTAAGGCTTTCCAGCTATCTAAAATGTTGAAGGTGTATAAATTAAATAAACAAAGAGAAAAAAGGTATAATAAAAACGTGAGTTAGAATAGTTTTTTATTTCACTAGAGAAGAATACGATTTTTAACAGAAAATAAATACTTACCATCTTTAATAAATGCTGCTTTACGTAAGATGTTTGGCTCTTTTTCACGACTGTAGGTAATAATCATTTTAGAGTATATTGAGCTTTCACAAAAAGTTACTGTTTATTTCCGCATTCAACTTCATTTGAAACTCTTCTTCAATCCCATTTTGAAAAAGAAAAACAAAATTATAATGATATTTAAAAACATAATATTATAAAATAATTTTACAACACTTTATCATCTAAGAGTCTTGGATATTCCTCTGCAAGGTCGAAGATAGTAGGATTTTCACTATTAATCCAGTGTCGTCTATCTGCGAAAGTTTCCATTAAACACTCCGATATTGCTTGTCTCCTTTGTGGTCCGGGCATTGTTAACTGCATCCAAGTTATCTGTAAAGAACTTAAAATTATTAAACATGGAGTACCTTGTACACGACCAGAAATATTTAGCTTGAAAAGATTAAGATTCTAAACCCAATATTATTATAAAAATTAATAAATAATGAAATATAATGAAGTTATTTCATATACCTTTTGATCTAATATTTCCTCTGATTAACGATTCCTTTCACAAGTACGAGTTTCACGCTTCTCCTGACTTTTTTGATTATCTCTTACTTTTTTCGTAACGTACTTTTTTTAAGGGGCTAAAATTTTTGCGGACGTTCCATAACCTAAGTTCGATAAACCCTTTTCCGGTAGCCTTATTGAGAAAATGTTCCTATAAACAAACATAAATTTGTATGAAAAACATAAGTAGAAGATACACATTGTGATTTCTTTGGGAGTTATTATTATTTTTCGTGAAAGAAAAACAATAAGCAAATAAACAAAAATCTTACACAGCCATCAGGTCTGCCAATACCCCTCAGAGAAGAAAATTCTTAAATTAGGGCCTTAGACAAGCACCATTTTGCCTCAGCAGAAGGATATCTGTTGAATTTTTAAGATTATACATTTTCGTTTCCATTTCAAATCAGAAACGTTTTTAGCAAAAAGCAAAAATGCCTGAAAAGTAAATTTATATTACAGAACTGACTTATAAAAATTCGGCCAAATATTACGCCTAAAAAATTAATTTACGATTCCAGATCCTTTAGAATGTTTTCGTATGGAATTAGAAACGGCATTTTGTAAATTCTCTGTAAAAATCCATGACTGGAAATAAAATTATAGAAAAAAAAGTATTTACCACTTGAATCACTTTACTACAAAAATTTACAGATTGAAATTGCCAAAAACGAAAAAGGACTACTATGCAAAATAAGGTTTGGAACTTGAGTTAAAAAAAAAAATAAGTACACTTTATTTTAATGTATAAAGGTTATGTCGCTCCACTACTTAAATTATTATGAGCTTACTGATAATCAGTGGGCTGTTTACTGAATTGATCAGTGAAAAGTCTTAAATCACAGATTCATCAGTGAAATACTCAATTTCTAATTAAATCAGTGAAATTTTCACTAATTCACATTCAGAGAGAAGTAACAAGAATATTATATAATATGATATAATATGATCAGGATCTAAATTCCTCGAGTTCCTCAATTCTTATTGCGATCATTTTCAACTACGAAAATTAATTTCGGTAAGACTTTTTTTCTTTTACGTTAAGTACGTTATAGTTTGAATTGAAGCCTATGTTAAGTCATTTTAACGTTAGAAGACAGCACTTTTGTTTAAAGGCAATTAATTCTTACCCAATGTAAAAATCTCAAAAGGGCAAGCGTTGACGCATACACTTGAATCTTAAAAAGCACATTTTTTAATACGTAAATCAGTATTTGTGCGTTTGTCCAAAGTGAGTATGAAATTAATCTTAATTTTTACCGAAGGAATCGAGAATGTGTGTCTTAAAAAAATTGAATTTGAAAAGTATCCTCATAGATACGGAATTCGTACCATATGTGTACGTAAGCACATATGGTACACTCCGAATGGGGTCAACAAATTTGAAAAGATTTCAAGGATGGGAGTTACACTGGTTCGCTGTCTCTGTTATATTTTAAATTCCTGTTTTGTATCCATAATATTTTGTGAATTTTAAGCTAATTTAAATAGTATTTCGACTTTACTCAGGTATAACCTTTAAGCGATGAGAGGTAGTCAAAAAATCAAAAACTATTTTTTTAACTGTATACATAACAGGCTTTATATTTCTACCATTTCCGTTCTCTCCACAGCGTTATCGGTCCAAATCAAAATCTGATGATGAAAACCGATCCTATCAAGTTGCGAACATTTTTAAGAATGCATGTCCGCTATTTTAGCGTTTGAAAATTCAAGACCAGATTTTATTTTAGTGACCCTAACAACCTAAGCACCAACCATTTTATCATTTATTTTAATGTTTTTTTCCACAGTATTTTCGAAAAATTAAACTAAATGTTCAAGTCGTATACAAACATTTTTTAAATCAATTTTGTTAGGTCTTTTCATAATTTATGGTTCTTTTTTGAGATTGTTTTCTGTTTTTTGAATCGTTTGAAACGAAATTTTAATGTTCTAATTTTCCACTGTATTTTTGTAAAATTAAACTAAATGTTTAAGTCCAACCAAAAAATGGATAAATTAACCTTTTTTAGCAATGTTCAAAAGTTATAATTTCTTTTTGAGATTTTTCCCTGCATTTTTATTATTTTTTCCTGAAATTAGGAATTTTTATAATTTATGATTCCTTTTTGAGATTTTTTTCCCGTGCTTTGAATCGCTTAGATAGAAATTTAAATTTTCTATTTCTCTACTGCATTTTGCAAGAAATAAATAAAATTGTAAAGTCCCATACAAAAATTTGGAAACAAATTTGTTTAGGACATCTAAAAGTTATAATTCCTTTTTGATATTGTTCTACGTATTTTAAATCGTTTGGATCAAAATTTAATTTTTTTCCTATTTTTCCCCTGTATTTGTCAAAAAGTTAAACTAAATTGTCAAGTCCCATCAAAAAAATTTTAAACAAAATTGTTTTCGACTTTTAAAACTTATAATTTCTTGTTGAGATTTTTCCACGTATTTTGGATCGTTTAGATCGAAATTTGAACTTTCTATTTTTCCATTGTATTTTCATAAAATTAACTATCAAGTCCCATCAAAAAATTTCAAAATAAAATTTTTTTACGACTTCTAAAAGTTATAATTCCTTTTCGAGATTTTTTCCTGTATTGTGATTCGTTGGCATAGAAATTTGAATTTTTCAATGGTTTTTTGTAAAATTAAACTAAATGTTTAAGTCCTATAAAAAAAAGTTAAAATAAAGTTTTTAGGACTTTTCATAATTTAAGATTTCTTTTTTGAAATATATTCCTGTGTTTTGAATCGTTTAGATGGAAATTTGCATTTTATATTTTTCCAGTGTATTTTCACAAAATGAAATTAAATTGTCAAGTGCCATCAAAAAATTTAAAAACAAATTTGTTTAGGACTTTTAAAAGTTATAATTCCTTCTTAATATTTTCCACGTATTTTGAATCGTTTGTATCAAAATTTGAATTTTCAATTTCTCCGCGGTATTTTCGTAAAATATAACTAAATGTTTAAGCCGTATACAAAAATGGTTAAAATAAATTTTTTTAGGAATTTTCATAATTTATGATTTCTTTTTGAGATTTTTTCCTGTGTTTTGAATCGTTTATATCGAAATTTGCATTTTCTATTTTTTCCCTGTATGTTCACAAAATCAATTGTCAAGTCCAATCAAAAAATTTAAAAATAAAATTGTTTAGGACTTTTAAAAGTTAGAATTCCTTTTCGAGATTTTATCCTGCATTTTGAATCGTTAGCATAGAAATTTGAATTTTTAACTGTATCCTTAAATTATTATTATTATTTATATTGTTTGAATCAAATTTTACTATTTTAATTTTTCCACTGTATTTTCGTAAAATTAAACTAAATGTTGTAGTCGTATATAAAAATTGTTAAAATAAATTTTTTTAGGACTTCATAATTTATGATATCTTTTTAAGATGTTGTCCTGTATTTTGAATCGTTTGAATTTTCTATTTTTTCGCTGTATTTTCGAAAAATTAAACTAGATTGCCAAGTCCTTTGAAAAATTTGTAAAATAAATTTTTGTAAGACTTTTCAAAATTTATAATTCATTTTTGAAATGTTTACACGTATCTTGAATCGTTTCGATAAAAATTTATTGTTCTTTTTTCACTCTATTTTTGTAAAATTAAAGTCAATGTTCAAGTCATAAAATGTTCTTCAAATGCAATTTTTTATCACCTTTTATAATTTATGATTCCTTTTTGAGATTTTTTCCTGTATCATCCTAAAAAGTTATCCTTTTTCGAAGAAATCACAATTGAAGTTTGCAATGTCACAGTGTGACATATATTTTTTTGCTACAAATTCTAAAAAAATATTTTTTTTTCATTAAATGATAATAGCAAGAAACATCAATGTTATAAAGGTCAAAAATTATATTCCTTTTCTTAAAAATTTTTAATATATTTTATCTGAAGCTTTATTATGATGAAAACCTTTTTAGCACAATATATGTGTTTGATCTTTAAATCATTCCTTATGAAATAAAAGAATTTTCTTGAAGAATTTTCCTTATAAAATTCTTTACTTTAACTATTCATTTAATAACGAAATAACGAAATTCTAAGAAATTCTTTACAACCACATGAAAATTTTTTTAAATCCCCTTAATTTATTATAAACCTTGAAAATACTTTAAAATTGTTTAAATCTCTTGTAAATGGTTTGTAATTTTTTTTAAATTCTAAAATACTCTTGTAAAATGCCGACGAGTCTTTTACAATAACCTTAAATATTCAAAATAGTTTGAAATTTCATTAAATTACTGTTAAAAACTACTTTGCAAAATTTTAAAATAACATAAAATATTTAAAATCCTTCAGAATCGTTTGAAATTTGTCAAATCTTTTGAGAATACCCGGGGAATTTGAAATTATTATTGGATCACTTAATCAATTGACCCTTAAGATCAATGAAATAATTAATTTAAAAATGCAACTAAATTTCTGGAAAATGTATAAAAAGACATACGAAAGTTCGAAGAATTCAAAAGAACACAGCAAATTAAAAAAGTACAAAGCCTTCGAAACAATTCAAAAGAATTTGTAGAATTCCGAACATTAAAAAGAATTCGAAGAAATCTCAAGATTCAAAAGAAATCAAATAAATTTTTAACTTTTAGCCATTCTTCCTTTTTGAAACTGATAAATTCAAAAGAATCAAGGAGAATGTAAGCCATTCCGATAACATCAAACAATTCAAAAGTATTCAAAAAATACTTGAAAAAACATTTTAGAATTAAATGTTTTCACGATTTTTTAAACTAGAAAAGTGCTTAAAGAATTCAAAAGAACGAAAAACAATTTAAATAATTTAAAATGTCAAAAAAAAATTTATGAATGCAAAAGAATTCAAAGAATTGAAAAATAAACGAAAATAATGAAAAGAATTAAAGAATTCAAAGACTTCAAAAGATTATGGATTTTTTAAAATAATTCGGAAGGTTTCGCAGAATTCACAAGAAGGCAATCAATGACACTATCAAAGAAACCTGAGGTTTTGTAAATTAGAAGGTGGCAGCACATGTTTAGGGATATTGGTCTTTTATGAAATTTTGCACAAACCGATAGTGGCGCCCCCATCTTATTCTAAAGTTGCTGTCTCCTTTCAGCTGCAATACCAGGGGTGTTAGTTGATGTTTGCCGGTTTTACTCAGAGATGTCGCTAGAGATATGTATACATTTCTATGATTTGGCATCTATGTCATATTTTTCTATGGACAATAACCTTCAAAAATACATCATTTCATTCTGCCAAAATAATAGCATCATAGTTGTTTACCTCAGTGAATATGTCGAGTTTCGTTTCAAGTAAATCGCATTTGCGGCATTCGTTGCTTTTCTTATTTCATCTAAAGAAAAAAGCAGTTGAAGCTCATCGATTGCTGGTAGAAACTTATGGTGAACATGCTCCAGTGATTAGAACATGTTATTAGATGAAGACCCAACCCAATCGCAACAATAATTGGCACAAACACTAAATGTGACCCGAGGAGCAATTTGCCAACGTTTAAAAGCCATGGAAAAAATCCAAAAGTATGAAAAATGGGTACCACACCAACTGAACGATAGACAGATGTAAAATCGAAAAACCATTTATGAAATGCTGCTTGAAAGGTTCGAAAGGAAATCTTTTCTGCATCGAATGGTCACAGGGGACGAAAAATGGATTTATTTCGAGAACTCGAAACGGAAAACATCATGGCTTTCACCTGGTGAGGTCAGCCTATCGACTCCAAGGCCAAATCGCTTTGGCCGTAAGACAATACTCTGTGTTTGGTGGGACCAGTGTGGTGTGGTGTACTTCAAGTTAATAAAACCTGGTGAGCCGGTGAATACAGATCGCTACCGACAACAAATTATCAATTTGAATCATGCGTTGATCGAAAAACGGCCGGAATGGGCCCGAAGACATGGTAAAGTTATCCTACAACATGACAACGCACCGTCTCATACCGCTAAAGTGGTGAATAACACATTAAAAGCATTAAATTGGCAAATATTATCGCACCCGCCGTACTCTCCAGACCTCGCCCCGTCCGACTATCACCTTTCGCGTCGATGGGACAATTTTGAAGAAGTCGATAAATGGCTCGTTGAATGGTTTGCCTCGAAAGAGAAAAAGTTTTTTTGGAATGGTATCCATGGTTTGCCCAAAAGATGAGCAAAATGTGTAGAATCCAATGGTCAATACTTTGAATAGAATTTTTTTGAGATTCCCTTAAGGATTAAGTGTTTTCTTTATCGAAAAAACCAGCAAACTTCAACTAACACCCCTGGTAGTCAAATAATTTGAAATACAAAATTTGGAGGTAAAAACTGCAAACATAAGAAATTAATATTTAGCAATAATAAAGCAACTTTAGTTGACCAGACACACCTGTCTCATAAGATTACCTATTATTTAAAAAAATAATAAGCACGATATTTCAATTTCCCTATTTTTAAATTGGCGGAAAAAAATAACGTGGGACGGTCAGTAATACGTGACGTCATAATATACTACATGCCCTTAACAGATTAAGAAATTTTAGTTAACAGTTTTATCAGATAGATATATAATACATTTATATCCTGTGAAATTTTGTCAATTGACTCCAATCGGAATAAATTCACTGTATCACATTTTTTCTCTTGAAAGTATGTAAATATCTCAGAAGGTCACGCATGATGCCTACAATGTACGAGACGACAGCTGTACGAAATATGTACTGTATAATCTTATCGAGCACTGGGATGTTTAGCAGTTAAATTTTGATTATAATTCTTCATAATTATAATAATAAGTTTTTCCTCTAAATGGAAAATATAAGAAATTGTTGCTATATAATTCGTTAATATTTCTATAAATTTAAATACATTCTTGTGATCCATATGTAAACGATGCATAAACGCTTAAACTTAAAAGATCATATAAACTGTGATATCAGTTTTATCGTATTTAGTAACATTTTTTTCCTTGAAAATGAGTCTGATAAAAAGTAAATAACTGAGAAGGACAAACTAGACGCTTATTGTCTATAGGATAAAGACTATAGCATATAACGGAGTATAAAATCTAATGAAGCACTAGAATAGTCTGTAGATACATTTTTAATTCAATTCTTTATAATAACAATAATCAGTTTTTGCGTTAATCAGGAAAGATGAGGATTGCTTATACTCTCATCTTATCTTTGGTGCTTATCTTCTATTCTATTGGTAAATCCAAGAATATAGTATATATCTAAGTTTAAGTACATTTTTGTAAGCAATACGAAATTCATACCATATGCGCACTAACACATATGGTATATTCTTAATAGGTCATCCAGAAATTACGTAAGACAATTTATATTTATTATTACTTATATTTTATACATAATGTATTAAAAAATTACTTTTAAACCGAAATGATAAATTATCATCAATTTAAAAGGAAGGACTTTGAAAAAAACAGTTCAATTTTCCACCTAAAAAATTTAATATTTAACAAAATATTTGAACAATAAAGAAAAACTTAGGATTCTACAGAATTACAAAAATTCTAGGTTAATTTCAAGTTTCAAAATTAAGGTTTAAGATTTGACTTGATGAAGGATGCAAAAATCCCTTTTTGCCACCTTGCCTATAATCCTTCCATTTCCGTTGACGAAATGCGATTAGGTAATTCTCTCTACGGAAGAGGAAAATATTCCAGAACAAAAAATAATGCCGGAATTGTAAAATAAAATCCGATAAAATATCCTGAAAGAGAATACACAACGAAAATATAATCCACTGTTTCTTGTTGCAGATTTGAGTTTAGAGTCCGACAATGTACCTAATAACGACGCTTCTCCGATTGTTTCTCGTTCTGAAAGTTCTCATTGTTCTGTCAGGCATGATTCTCCACCTTTTTCTGAAAGGTTCCTTTCTTCAACAGAGCTTGTTCTTCGTGCCAGGTCGCGGTCTCCTCATGTCAGGCATTCTTTTTCTCGCGTATTCGGACATCATCTTGAACAGCTTAAATATGTTCGGCTTGTTCCCATCACGAATCCGAACAGGAAATTCGAAATTCGAATCTTCTCTTTTCCGTCCGATACAGAAGTTCAATTGAGAGGAAGACGCAATATCCTTGGACCCATGCCAACCGAACCACAACCTGTATTATCAACCTCCAAAGGTGACGTGTTTGGACTTATAGTGGAGAGTACTAGAACAATTCGTGGCATGTATATAACAAACACAAATGGACGTACAAAACGGGCAAAAATAAATATGGAAAGCTGCATGGTTAAAGAAATGACCGACAAAGAAGTCCGGGAGTCTCCATCAGGCAGCTCTTCACGAATCGGACAGTTTTATAAAAAAGAATATGTACCACAATAATTTCATTTTAAAAAGATTGTAAAACTTAAATATAATGTGTCAGTGATCCAAAGCACGATGAAAATGTTAGAAGTAACTAGTATTTACAATAAAAATGTAATGTATTATCGTTCTGAAGACTTTCATTTAACAAACTTATTACAAACTGGTCTGGTCAGGAAATTAAATCTGACCGATACATCAATTTTAACTTTAATATTTCCACAGTCTTACTGATGAGCCATTAAATTACATAACTATAAATTCGTCGAATTTGTCGAATAGTCCGAGATACGAGAAAAAGTCGAATAAAGTTTTGAAACTTCCTTGTTGAAAAATGTGATCATCTGAAAAACATTAAACGTTTGAGAAGGATTCAAAATTTTTCAATGCAGAGTCTAAATAAACTATTGTATAAAATTTCCTCGACAGTTGCTGAAAATGTAGAACGTGAAGGCGTTATGTTCTCTAATCCAGGTAACGAAGACTCAGCGACAGTTCAAAAAAATCTAAAAGGAAGGAAACAGAAAATATATTTTTCATAGCAATAAGAGGTCAATACACAGACACACATACACGCACACACACGCGCTCCTATGCGTATACACAAACACACACACAGCGTTTTTGCAGTATACCCGAATTTTTTACTTAAACTATACACTAACGGACTAAAGCAGTTTCGTGCGTTCAAGCTTATGAAAAGAATAATTCTTCAGTTGGCAGAAAATTGGAATTTATTGAGAACAATATTCCTTTTTTCCACCCTTCTTAAAATTCGTTTCTTTGACATTTTTACTTGGCCTAAATATTTAAATAAATTTTAATTCATTCAACTAAATATTAAGATGATTCTAAGAAATCAAGGAAAAATTAATTACGTACTTCATTCGCTTTCCCCTAACCGCTCTTATCCCAATTTTAAATGAAATTTTCTTTTTTCTCTTGTTTTCAAGAAATTGTTTACGATTATATTTTTGGTTCAGAATTTATCTGTTTTGGGTCGAAACTCCACTACTTGGTTAAACAAATTCAATTATTTCCTTTGAAATTCATTTTATTGTCTTTGAATTTAGGTATTTTGTCGAAAAGCCTTGTTTTTTTTTGTTAAAATTAATTTTCTTATCTAAAAGCACCCCAAAGAGAACAGAATTTACTACGTCCAAGTCGTTGTTCCTGGGTAATGCTAAACGTAAACGTAAACTGCTTGGGAGAAACCTTGAAAAAACCTTGAAGGTCATCACCAAGATCAATACAGAGCTCACCAATGAATTTCTCGTTGAAATTTACTTCCGGAATTGCACTGACCTTTTGGAAAACTTTGTTATTTTCAAAAAAACGTCTAACTGACCTTGAATGTTACACTTGACCTATGACTTAGGTACCTGAACGTAGAATTTTCCGTTTTATCCATTGAAGATGTAAAATAAGGGGTTTCCATTTAAAAAAACAAAGTTGACCTTCAAAAAGCCATGAAGGTCAACTTCAAGGTCAAAATGAAGGTCACCATTGGATTCCTCGTTGAAATTTACTTTAGGAATGAACTTTAACTTTTTGAAAAATATTTTACCTAAGGAAATATCCAACCGTCCCGAGACTTTTTAGACACCCTATATATACTTTCTATGGCAACTTCAAAAGATGTTTTCGCTCTTTCGAATAAAATTTATTGCTATTGTTTTAACTTCACTTGTCAACTTTGATATAGTGAATTTTCAATTCTCGGAAGTTTTATAAGAGTGAATTTAACATATTCTCCATTTGTTCAAACAAAAATATTAGTTTGGACAGCTGAAAACCACTATATTAATTTTTGATACGCAAACCCTCTTTTCCCTAGTTTTAAACAATATTATACTAAATTCTCAATCATTTTAATCATTTATTCTAACAAAAAGTGTCTCAGCATACCAGAAAAGAAAATCTATAAAAAAATCCTCGAAAGTAACGAGGGTACAAAAACGCCGCCAAACAATACATTCACGCTACCATTAAATACAAAGTTATAGTGGAAAGGAGTCATCAAAATTTCGCAAGAGAATGTTATCAGATCACTAAAATTCGCCAAATACTATTAGTTAATAAAACTGTTGTTTCACTGTTAGATTTTTATGCTTTGATTATTCGTGTCCCACGATTAAAAAATATTCTCAATTAGGTATTTTCATTTCAACCATCAGCTAACTTCACTTCGTTAAAACTGAGGGAAAAACAATGTACCAAATGCATGGAATAAAGCTTTATTTTTGTAATATCTTCATAATGCATAATAATTACTATCATTTTATTATCTAATTTAATAGTTAGGAACAAATAAAAACTATTTTTTAAATACACTTATGTAGAAAGAATTAGTTTTAACGAAAATATTACCAAAATCGGGGAAAAATGGACTGAATCCCATGAATTTAGTCACTTGTTTTCCCCTGAGAAATCAACGAAATGAAGTTAGCTGGCGATTGAAGTAAAAATATTTAAAAAATTAATAGGGTAGAGTGGTCCGAAACCGACCCCCTTAAGCAAAATCAGCTTGAAAAGTGTATTTAATTATTTTTTTGTCC
>JAAAKG020002729.1:0-21698 GCA_010014905.2 Druon quercuslanigerum | reverse complement strand
TATATATATACTACATTCTGAACATAGCAATATAGAAATAGATATAGTTATAGTTATATCTAAACATACGGGAGAATGGTAGTCGTTGAGCCGAGATCCACTATACCTAGGGCACGACACTGTCAACCGCGATAATAATCGACTAGCCGGAAAAAGACATTTCTCTCTCATTCCAGACACGTAGCTTGGTAGCAGACAATCGAAGCGTAGAAATTCATTTTCCCATAATTAATTGAGCACTGAAAAATTCCCATTGGAATTAAATTATAACTTACATGCTGGAAGACCGTGTTGACTCGATTATGCATAGATTGCCATTTTTATTGTCTGGACTTATTGCTTCGGAATGATTTCTCGCTTGCAATTAAATTGTGTGTTAATTGAGGTACTGCGTTATACTCATTTCCCATTCGCTCATTTAAAAACCTCCCTGTCCGCTCGTCTTAGTCCATGGTCCCTCCTCAACCCCATTATCCTTATCTCCTCTTTGACATTTGGTACTCCCATTTCGCCCCCTCTCTTCTATGTAAAACTGTACATCTCTCCCTATACCAATTACGCCCTCTTGATTATATCCCTCCCCGTTTTTCACACTGCCCCCTCTTCTCTTGTTTCTTTAGCCTTCATAGCTTTGATATTGAACGTTTCCAAGAAATCGCTCTTATGCATCATAATACGTTATTATTGCCAGCAGAAAAGGTGATAAGAATCAAAGTCTCTTCAGCTTTAGTATTTTTCCCGCGCTCTCGATGGACGTATTGAGGTTAGAAAGTCTTCACTCAACATCAAAGAAAAACATTGCATCGTCCACGTCACAGGTGCTCGACTCTATCGACCGATCGATCGATCGCGATTTTCTGCAACTATATGAACGTTTGTGTCGATATTTGTGTCTCGAGGATCGATCGCCGTTCAATTCCGTCTCCCCCTTTCCCTTGCCTCTCCCCAGCGATTATCCACAGTGAGAGGTTGGCCTTCTGGCAAAAATCTCGCGAGTAACTTATCCTCGACGAGAGCGACTCACACGCTGGATTTCCACCGAGGGGAAAATAATTGGCAATATATTTCCGAAGATCGACAGTCCACGGTCTAAGCTCTAACTTCTATTCTCTAGTCTATTTGATAGAAAGAGAAAGATTGAAAGCAAAAGGATCTGATCATGAGTGTGGAAAAGCGAGAAAGACACATGCAAAAAAAGTTGTACGCACGTGTTGTAAGAGAGGTAATGCTCGTGATACTTTGCAACTGCATGGCGATGGGGTTAAGCAACGAATTAGCGATTATTCATCGACTCTTGTTATTAGCGATTCTTCGATTATTTTTTTTTCCACAATTTTGCGCAATTTGCTTCTTAGAAATCCATGGCTTCTAATGACAGTCGTCGTTAATAATTAAGGAGATAAGCAAGGATAAGTACGATTGCGAAGTTGGTTTGATTTAGATAAGGAAAACCCGCAAAGAGTGAAATACAAGTGGTTTGAATTGGGGTGATATCGAGTGAATTTATTGGAGGCACTTGAGAATTTATACGCAGATTAAATCAGGCATATTTGGGTGGGAAAGGTTTCTTTTTATGGGACAGGTTCAAAGTCCGCTGCATAGGACAAATTAACTGCCTCCAACATATGAACAATATTTTATCATTTTCCGCACAATTGACCAAGAAACCGTAGTAAAAAATCTAAATTGCTAATATCGCCTTAAATCGTAGCATGTGGGCTGGCTGTGGTGTATAAGTATAAGAAAACTATATGATGGTGAATTATAAGGTCTATAAAAGGGGCGCCTACCCTCGTGTACAAATAATCGTCATTCTTCGCTCCAGTAGACGCCCTTTTATCCTCCTGTATCTATATTTTTTGAGAAAAGCACTCATTCGCCCATGAATTCATGATACAGAAATGACTATGTATTCGCGCGTAAAGAAAGGCCAGTGTTACGCGCAAGGATTTCCCGAGGTACGCCCTCGGCAACCGGAGACGAGAGAGAGAGAGAGAGAGAAAGATTTTAGGTATACAGATGCAATATATAGATGGTACATGGTACATACATATAGTAAGTAAACCTATATCACTCTTCTGAACACAACCGTTTGTAGACGGATGCACTTATGCTTCTGCGATTCGCTCACTTTCCTTTTGTGTATTCATGTAGCACATAGACTCTCCAGGTACAGTGTACACAATGCACATCCTCTAAATTCATGTTTTTGATTGTATTTTCAAATTTAGAAATGAAGGCACGTGTTCTCTATAATAATGTTTTTTTCGGTTATCGTAATTTGAGTTTCTGTGTGGTTTGATTAACAGCTGAGAGCTGACATTTTACTCTGAAAGCAGTAGTGATAATCCAAAGGTTTTTTAAAAATACACAACATATGCCTGCTGGCAGAATCGACCAGGAATTATTTAATATACTCTTGCGCAATTGCATAAATGCTCAAGAGGCACTCGTGCACAATTGTACATTCTTCTCTTCCGTTAACATATTTAATTTCTTGATGTATATATATACAAATTTTTCTGTCCATGTCAACGTTTTCTTGTAAAAGTACACATGCCTGCTGGCAGAATCAACCAGGAATTATTGACGTACAAATTGTCTTGTGCAATTGTGCGAATGCAAAACGTTTTTCATGTGAAAACATACGCCTGCTGACAGAATCAAACAGGAATTGATTCGAAATTTTCCAAATTCCCAATATCTTCTACGCCACTGCGAGTAACATCAGTCATTGTATCCGAAGTTTTCGTATACACATTTATACACGCGCTCACACTCCGGAAATTGAAAGCCTATCCGCGGGCATCGATTTTTCTCTAAAGCCAGGGTCCCGTAGGTGTGCTAAGTAGCCGTATGCCATTGTCCGCGACACCTGGTCGGACGATTTGGGACGATTTGCCGAAAGCTGAAAGTCTTTTCAAGGTTCAGAAAAACTCAGCATTCGGGTATCAATAGCAGAGATGAAAAATGTGTAGAAAGGAGAGGGATCTTTGAAAATCACAATAGAGGGGGAGAAGTCTGACCCCATAAAAGGCAATTTGTCGAGACGATTTGGTATACAGCGTATAACACTAAAACCCATCACTATTACTATAACTATAGACTTATAGAGCATAGAAAACTGTTATTTCATGGGGTGAAGTTTTGCGCCGGTGAAAATTAAAACCGACGGCAGCTCGCGCGGCACGTTTTCAATATGGCGACGAAGAGGATAGTCTTTTGTCTAGTCTTCCGACTCCGCATGGTCCGCTACTTTTTAGCAAGTTAGAAAAAAGGGAGCATACGTGACGGTTGAATCGCTTCGATAGTTTCACACGCTTTAAGTTTTAGATCCCTTTTCAAGCACTTGAGGCATTTTCCGTACTCCTTTGGTAGTCTGAACTGATTCGGGAAAAAGATTTTGACGCCATTGCGCGTGCATGATGGGTTACACCCTGGATCATATATGGGACCTTCCACGTCGATTCTCACACCCTATGGGTGACAAATTTTCGGAACTTTTAAGGAAGTCCTAAGAGCCGTCAAATTTGGTCCAAAGAGGTCTAACCGAGCGAGAGTTGAGGCTTCTTTTCATTGGGGACAATGGACCGATGGAATAAGACGAACAACGGACACAGACTACCGATCCGCCCAGTCACACTCTTTGATAACGTTTGTTCTAGTTCGATGACTCTCGATGCCTTTTCCAAGGTGCAGTGCTCATTTTTATTATCTTGGGACTTACAGATTGCCTTTATTGCTTTGCGCAACCTCAGACAACGAACCTTCCTTCTCCCAGCTTTCTAATATTCACGAGTGTATAAATACTAAATATAATTGAGACTCATTGATTAACCCTAATCATCAAATTTAAATGGTCATTACCCTAAAGATTGTCAGATAAGATCGTTATTTTTCATAAAAATTTCTTAATTTTCTTTGGAAAGTCATTAACCTAGATCGAGAATTATTTCCTGTTCCTCTATTCGGAGAATTTAATCTTGTTATCCTGCGTAGGTGGAATGCGGGAATAAATTGATATGCAGCAATAAAGGGGAGATTGGAAGAGGAGGCGTTCTTTCCTGGACCTGATCGAAACTGGATTCCCTTTAGATATTACAATTTTATCTCCAGCAAATTTGCATTTTTAGTAATATAAAGGAAAAGTGGTTGCATCCGAATTTTCGGTATGTAACAGCCTAACAGCTGTTCAGGCGTAAAATATTTATTCGTGATCCAATAGCGAACATAGAAATGAGATCAAATAGGGACGATAGAGATTGGAAGAAGAGATTTCGGTATTCTTCTTTTAGATCTAGGATTGTGATTTTGAAAAGATGAGCTTGCTCGGGGTCTTCTTAGCTGATCCTTGGCAAACATGAGGAAAATCCTTTGGGGATGATCCCTTGTAGCTTTCAAGCCCGATTAACGAGCTTGTGGATCCCGAATTGCACAAGAGGGACAGTTTGTAAAAACAGGAACAAACACGACCGCGTTTCAATTCGGCGAGCAAACGAACCTGCAAACACCACCATAGCTCGGATCAATGGGACGAACGGCGGAGAACGAAAATCAGCGAGAAAGGTCGTCCTCGATTTTGGGCGGAGCGCTAAACTTCCTGAATCCTGTTTCGCCTCCTTTTCAAAGCGCAAAACGTTTCCAAATACACCGACTTTCATATAGATTCTCCTTGCACGGAGAAAAATGTATATCTTAACCTGCATTAAACTAAAACATCCGAGATTTTCAATGCAAATAGCGCAAACGTTTGGACAAAAAAGTTAGTGTTTACAGTTTTAATAACTTGGCAAAGAGTAAATATATGCCAAAGAATAAATAGCAGACAAAAGAGTAAAACATACTGTTATCTAAAGAATATTGACTATCGTCTCTCATTCTTGTTGGTCGACTTTCGACCCCTGCGGGCATTCTAGTCGACTACGATTCCGGTGTTTTCAATAGGCCGACACGTATTCGCGCATAGGAATATGGAAAGCGCCGGAAAGTAGCTTCACTTGGTCAGAATCAAAGGGCATCGCGATACAGATGCGGCAGCATTACATAATAGCGCAATATCGTGCTTTTCTCTCTCAAAGATTTTTTTTTTACGCATGTATATCGAGAGAAATATGTATACCTCTGGCGTGCGCGATTGCGTAGGTATTTTGCCGGTACTGTTATATGAGCAGCTATAGATTTACCTAGCTTGATACTCGTGATATGTAACTTGGCATATTATATGCATAAAGCGAATTAAATGACGTAGCCTCTGCGGAAAGCATATTTTAGACTCCAGTATGTGCATCAATAGTAAAAATACCATGTGTTAAACGTAATTATGAATAACATAGATATATGCATCAAGTACTTCTGCACGTGATTTTTGAGTAACATATTTCACTATGCAATATTTATCTGTAAATATATGCAATATTATCCATATATGCATGGATATATAGAGTACGCTGGGTACACAGTCACACACACATACATGCATGCATGCTTAAACCACAACTGAAATTGTCAGGCTTTCGTGGTTTGACACCTGCCAACAATCCAGTTGTGTGCGCTCCCGCATGGTTGACAACCCATTTTCCAAATGTCACTCAAACCGCGAAGCCTATGCTCGTCCTCGAGAAAACTGGATTTTAGTATGTGCTTTTATTCAATCTGTGGTTATTGGAGCTGGGAAACTTATTTTCCTGTATAAAAAAATACAGAGCAAGCTTTTTTTGTTATAATACATCTGTCAAAGAAAGATAATTTACACATTTTCAAACTTTGGGACCATCGTCTATAACGTTATACTTTTTTTTCTGTTTCAGGTGAGTCTTTCTCTAAAAGTGTCCTTTGTGATTTACCAATCGTAAGTTATATCTTTTAAATAACAGTAAACTATTTCCACAAAGGAAAATTTCGCCCCTTAATCTGAAACCGTGTCAATGACTCCGCAAATTGTCCACTCACCTCCGAATGTCCAGATTTTCGAGAAATCTCCTTTCAATGCCAGAAGCGAAATCGCTTATTGGAAATGGGCCATAAATCTTCTTCGACGTGTCGTTAAAGTGTTGCGATTGCGGAGTGTTAGCCGGGTGATGGTGATGAAAAGCAACTATTGGCGAGGGGGTCTTTCGCGAAGGGGAGGGGATAGAGATTCCGAACAAAATAAAACATTTAATCGTTCGAACGGGAGCCGCAGGACCAGTCGGATCCTCTCCAGATTGAGAAATCACGAACGACTTGCTCTCAAACGGGGAAGAGGATATCGAAATTGTCGCCGGGTGGGGGGTGGGGTGCAAGGTGAGTCGCCACGCTCACGGGCGAAACTTACCTTTATATCGGGCGGCTACATTAGCCTTTGTAGATAGTGCTAAGTGCCTTCTGGATATTTTAGTCTCCTTGCTGGAACGAGAACCGCAATTCGAGAGGGCGTGCACTCATTTTAACATTTTACAAGAGATTCTCGACACGAGCGAGCATATAAACGGTGACTTTTTCGCCTCGCAAGACATTTTTTTCGGCACGCGTGTCAATCTCTGGCCGAAAGGGGACTCAAGACTGCATTATCAGAATGTAAAAGAGAGTTTGAAGCTTGAAGGGTCGGATTATTGTGCGGAAAAAGG
This sequence comes from Druon quercuslanigerum, assembly GCA_010014905.2. Classification (NCBI taxonomy): domain Eukaryota; kingdom Metazoa; phylum Arthropoda; class Insecta; order Hymenoptera; family Cynipidae; genus Druon; species Druon quercuslanigerum. Next base: position 15,093 of record JAAAKG020002729.1, on the reverse strand, counting down.
GGATTTATAAAGGAATTTAATAGTACCAGTTTTTTTCGAAAATATTCGAGGAAACCGAGAAATAACTGGGATTTTTCTCTCAAAGGTATTAATATGCTAATTAAAAGTAGTTTCATATATATTATTACTCGAAATCTGAGTTGGAACAGGGAATTTGTAAAAAAAAAATCGGATGTAGATGACTTAGTCAATAGACTTTTCGAAAAGAATTACAATTCCTACTTTGAGACAGGAAATTTTCTGAAATATTTATAATTTTGCTTGGCACAAAGAATAAATAAAAGGAATATTAAAAAATTACGTTAAAAATGACAATTAGGGCATTTCCATAAAAATTATAATTTTTTGGTTATTGGACAGGTAATTTCTGCAAAGAATTATAATTTCGACTTTGCGACTGGGAACTTTCTAAAAGAATTATAACTCGGAAGAAGGATTTAGAAGAAGGGGATATTGTAAAATCCCTGTTACAAATCAAAATTCGGCACAACTTGAAATTTTGAACATTTCTTGTTCCAAATCAGAATTGGTTAGAATTTAGAAATTCTTTATTATTTAATTTTTAACTTATAGCAGAAAATGTTGTTAATAAATATGTTTCTTACCTGGAAAGGGAATTTCCATAAGAATTATATTTTCGATGTTTCATTTAGAAGAAGGGAATTTAAAAAAACTGTTCCTATTCAGAAACAAAATATGTTTAAACAATTCTCCGTTTTAAATTAGAATTCTAATTCGTATCACCAAATTTTATCTGATTTTCAGCATTTTTTTGTCCGTATATACAAGGACTAAAAATAAACCACAGAAATATATTTTTTATGCAAAGGATTTTATATTGACGCTTGGCAGATTAACGAGCGTCTGCTATTTACGGGTAGTGCGTTTTTACTGCGAATCCAAACGAGGCGCTAATTTCGGAATATTTTTGTACGGAATGGAGACTTTCGAAAACATGAGATTTCGTCGAAATGTGTGTGAAAAATGTCTGCATTGTAAATAAAGTGCATGGCCTCAGTTCCGGTTTTAGCTACACTTGTCAAGCAAATATTTGATATGAAAAAAACCTAAACTATAAAAGATTTTACACATAAAGAAATATGTTGTGCGGCTAAGTTACGTTCTGTGAGACTTTTAAAAGATCCGATTTGTCAAAGTAAATTAGGAAAGAAAAGGAAGGGGGGACCCTCTAATACTGAAACCTAGGAAGGGCTTGGATGGTTTATATTCAAGTAATTAAAAATTCGAACACCACCCAACGCTGGCTCCCGGGCACCATTAATTACCGCGCCGAGTGCCGTTCATTGTAGGATCGTTCATTCACGGGCCCATTAAGCGGCTCGGTCAAACGCTCGAAAAGCAAACCGCGAAAAAAAGATAGAAAAAGAAATTAAATAAAAGAATAGAAAAAAAGAATGTTGCTCGTTCTAAGTTCTCTACTTCGTCGCCCATCATTCTGATGCTCGTTTTTCGCTGATATTTTGGTACATTGGGGCGAGAAGACGGCATGTAATTATAAATCTCGCGACGCGCGAAATTGAAAGTTTAGGTTTACGGATTGGAAAGATTCTGGGATGCTGGGGATCTGGACTTTGGACCCTTTTTCACGTCCCGACTCGCGACGCTCCGCTTAGCGAGTTAAAAGCCCGCGTAATTATTTCTCTCCCCTTGCGCCTTTTTTTTTTAATTAATCACAACGCGTGATCCGACGCTTGGCCGATCATTTTACCACGTTGGTCTTAAGTAAATAGTTTTATCGTGGTTTTATTTCTTCAGGGAAATTAAATTTTTTGCATACGATTTATGCGAGTTTTCTTGCAAAAGTACACAAAAATATGCCTTCTGGCAGAATCAACCAGGGATTCATGAAATTATGCAGGATTAAAAGAACGAATGTTATAATTCTTTCCAATTGCAAAAATTTGAATTTGAGACTGTAAGTATTTCTAATTTTAAGAATCGGTCAATTCGAAAAGCTTTGAATTTTAAATACGTTAATATTTTTAAATGAATTATTTTTCATGTTTTTTTATTTTAGGGTTGTTGAAAAGCGTGGGTTTATTGTGAAGTTTGATGTCATTTTTTGTCGTCCTTCTGTTCGTAAAATGAAAGATCGTATTATGGAAGCATTCGTGAAAAAAAGAACGCCTTTCACATGTGTGGGCCTGAGAATTAATAAGTTTAAGTTTGGACTAAAGGCGTTAAAAATTTTCAAATTTAAATTTGTAATAGTATTAAGTATTAACAGTTGAGAACTTTTATAGTTTAGCAAAAACTTTGCAAGAGCCTGAACTTGTCATGCGCACTAGCCTAAGTTGTAACTTTAGTCATCATTTTTTATACAAATTTTAATTTTTATATTTGTTTAATATTTTTCTATAAGAATTTCATATGCGGTATGCCAATTATAAAATACATTATATTAGTACATTTAAAAAAAGTTGTTATATTGTAGGAATATGTAAGCAAATTAAAAAAAATTATTTTCTTTACAAATAAGTTAAACCTTTTTCCTTAAATTTTTTACACTGATGGTTTACAATGATAATAATGTAAAAAGAGATCATTTTGTATTTATGAAAATTTAATATCTGCATTCTCAAGACTGTTGTTTTTATTATAAATCTATAAATTTAAATTTAATTTTAAATCTGCTTCTAATTTTGTGCCTATACTACAACATCGTCGCAAGAAATTTTAAAAATTGTACTCAATTAATTATATATTGATTATATATTATATATCCGGGATAAAACCCCGAGAAAAAGTTGAAAGAAAAATCATTTCAATTTTAAATTGAAATGAAAATTAAGATATCTATTCCGTTTTACATTCATCGATTTGAAAATGCTTTTCGAGTACTGAAAATCACAAAATATTTATTTTTGAAGGCAAGAATTGACGAATGTAATTTAGGAATTTGATTGTCTGGGGGGAAAAAGAATTCTTGCTGAGATTTGAATGGCCACCCTGCATGTCCCTAGTCTCTCAAATGAAACGAAACCTCAACCCTTTTTAATCGAAGTTTCGGATCTGAAATCCGAGAATTCTCGATCGGCATCGGGTGCATCTTCGCGATCGATTCTCCCTTCTCTTGTAACTTTCGAGCGTAATTCGAGCCTCGCGTATTCATCGCGAATGGATCGTTAAGGGCCAGGGCGACAATATTGCGAAGCGCGCTCTGGGCGGAGAGGAGAGTTGGCACCGGACAAGTTGATACCAACGGGCCGAGTCGAAACATCGCGACAGGTTTATCGTTGATGTTCAGCGCTCAAACTCTGTGAACCATGAGAAGCTATTAAACGTAAGTAATCGGCGTGTGCGCGATGATCGCGAGAAGCTGTTAGTGTCGGTGGTCTGGCGGCCATCTTTAAAGCCAGAATGGCTGGAATCTTCTCCGGGTTTCCATCGAAATTCGCCTTCGGTTTTCGTCTGGTCCTCACTCTTTTTTTTTCTTTTTTTCTCCAATATATACCCGTCGTAACTTGCCGACGCATGTTACGTTACGACCTTACGGCCGGTCCGGCGACGATTCAACACGTTGCACACGATTTTACGACGCGATGCAGAAAGTCAGAGAATGACTGAAAAAGAAAAGCTACAAGGCGCCATTTCCAGAAATATGGTGATGCTCTCAACTTTACAGGTTTCAATTTTGCAATTTCAATTTACGATATTGTATATTTAAAAGTCAATTAACTGTGTTCTTTTGTAATTTACAACTTAAGAAAATAACAAAATATTCCCAAATTGGTTCCACACGACCCTGCAGGGTAAAATCGCGTATTTAAGTATATGCATGCCACTGTCGTAATGTATGTGCAGTGTGCACTCATGTATAAGTTCACACATACGCACTTTCGTGTATTTGTACCTTTGGGAGCTTTAATCAGTCAAGGGAAACTGGGAAACCAGGGAATATTGTTGGTTTGGGAAACTCTGGGATTTTTAACAAAAAAATGGATAGTCACTTTTTTAGGGTGAGTCACTATAGTATCTTTTTTAAATGAGAACAAAAAACTTTTCGCGATTTTAGGATATTTTAAATGATTTCAAGCATTTTTAAACAGATTTCAATAATTTGAAGGGATTTCCAAGGATTTTAATGATACTCTCAGAATTTCTTGTATGGATTTCAAACATTTTAAAATATTTTAAATGATTTGAAAGAATTTGAAGTAGATTTCTATAATTTGAGGATATTCCAAAAGATTTGAAAGATTCTGGGTTATTTTTAATGCGCCCATAGAATTTTCAGGAGCCTAACAAATTTCAAGCGATTTCAAAGGATTTCGAATAATTTCAAAAGATTTGAAATATTTTAGGGTATTTTAAAAGATTTCAAGTCATTCTCAAATGGACCTAAAATGTTCAAGAATTGCAATGGTTTTAAGATAATTAAAATATATCCATAGGGTTTTTAAGATTTTCTAAGATTGTAATGGATTTAAAAGAACTTATTCACAAGAACTGAGGGATTTAGTAGGATTTCAAACATTGTCAAATATTTCAAAGTATTTTCAAAGATTTTAAAGAATTAAAAAAAATTCGATTTCATTTTATTTTAACAATTGAAGGAATTTAAAAGAATTTTATATATTTTGGAGCATTTATAAAAATTTCAAAGAATTTTCAAGATTTTCAATAAGTGCAAAGGGAATTAAATTTTTTTTTAAATATTTGAAATAGCTTAGGGTATTTTAAATATAGTTCAATAATTTGAAGCGATTTTCAAAGATTTTGTAAGATTTTAGGATATTAAAAAAAATCCAAGGAATTTTCAAGAGCCCTACAAAGTTTCGATAAGGATTTGAAAGCATTTTAAATATTTTTGGTTATTAAAAATAATAAGTAATTTTCAAGAGCTTTAAACAATTTTAAGAGATTTCAAGAGTATATTTTTGGGGAATATTTAAAAAGATTGGACCGATATTTTGATTGATTTCAGTGATTTAGTTGGATTTCAAAATATTTGAAATATTTTAGGGTATTTTTAAGTGTTCTAAGGCATTTTCAAAAGCCTTAAACAGTTTCCAACGGATTTAAAAGAATTTGAAATATTTTAGAGAACTGTAGAAGAATCCAAAGAATTTTCATTTGATTTCAATAATTTAAACTAAAGGGGTTTCAAAAGCTTTGAAGAGATTTTGAAATATTATTTGCAATTCTTTTGACTTCAATTGTGATTCAACTTCAGTTCTTAATAATTAATACTAAATTCCTTTTAAAAAAATGTGAACTCTACTGATTTTTTTTAATTTACTTGCATTCTTCTATCTTTATTAAATTCTACTGTGAAAAATAGGAAAGTGTTGAATAAGTCTCGGATTTCTTATATATTTGCCGTTTTCTTGTTTTCAACGGCAGAATTCTACTCAATTCAGTGTTATTAAACTCATTTCAAACTTACTAAATTTATTTAGTTTTTTCATATTTTAGAATTCTTTTCAATATATTCCTTTTTTCTAAATGTAGGTTGAATTTTTGTTATGAATGGTAGTGAACTCTTTTCATTTCTCTTAATTTTCTTTAAATTCACTTCAATTTTTTGCGAAAGTTCTATATACCATTGTTAGAAGATAATCATTTTTTTATTTAAATATTAATGGTCAGGAAAAATAAAAAATAAGTCAGTCAAAAATCAGGGTAAAGTCAGGAAATTTCGAAAATAAAGTTTGGAAGCCACCTTGTAAGTGCACTTTGACCTTGCATAAGTGCTCCTGTACTCACGTAAGTTAATATATACTAATAAAACTGCAAATGCACCTAATTAATGTAATTTCACACATTTGAGTACGTGGGTAGCAATACGAGCATGTATGCATACTAATGTGAGTGTAAGTGCACCTATTTAAATATAATATTTCCTCGGCTACGTTAAGTTGTAACTCCCAAGTACACAAGTACTAATCTCAATGCACATCTGCCTGTGTTTGAACTATAATAGCTTCAGTTTCTTCTTTTAAAATCTAAATGTTGAGCAAAGTCTGCTCAATTGAGCAGAAAGAGGACTGAGAGTTGCAAATCAGCAATTTTCCGCGTCTCGTATTCCGCATTCTCCAAGTTGGGAAAAGTTTTTCGCGTGGAATACTATAGGAGAGAAAGAAACTCGGGGGCGCGGTAGGCTTGCCTATTATTGCTCCCTAATGTCGCGGAAGTAACGGACAGCAAAACAAACAAGCATTGCCTTGTGTTTGTCTAAAGCAGAGCGGATGCGCCAGATTGCCACAAGGGAAAATCCTCCGGCTCTGCCTTCCTCGTCACATTGTCGCGGAAGTTTGCCGCATAAATAAACAAAGAGGCAAAATATAGGTTTCTCCTGCCGAATTGTTGTTGCGTAAACGTAAAGCATAATGCAACATTTTTCATCATAAGTTATTTGATGACTGTGCTCACAACAGCAGTGCTCATTTTCGTCTTGTTCGCAATTTCTTGTGTCTTTTCCAGACATAGAAGACGAACTTCAACAAAAAGCGGTATTATTTTCATTACTAAACTTTCACGAAAATCGACTTTAACAAATGGAAAAGAAACAAATAACCAATTGGAATCGAAAAGTCGCCTTTTTAATGAGACCCTGTCGACGAATAACGTCCGTGAAGTTTATATATCCCGGGGTTTGTTTTCACGAGCGCGAGATTAAAGAACAACGTCTAACACCAGCGACACATCGAAAATAAACAGAGCGATCTTCCCGATGCAGGGAAAATCACTCAGCCGATCCTCGTAAAAGTCTTTTGGCTCGTATCTTTTTTTAATAGGCTTTTTATTATGACTTCAGAATCACAATCTTCTCTTCTCTTTACCGTACCCTTGGTCATTCTTTATTTCTTCTTACTCTTCTCTGCCATTCAACTGAACAAGCAAACCCACAATTCCTTTTTCTTGCACACGAGATTTCTCCATAAATTTCACGTCTTTTAATTTATGAAGCGTCGTTAAGTGTTTTTAACACCGGGCTCGCTTGACTTTAGATTTTTGTCGTACTTGCCATTTTTTGATCTCAACCGATGGGTGGTAAGAATATCAGGGTCGAAATTGTAATTTCAGAGGAATGCATGACAAAATTCTCTTGAAAAACCCCATTTAAAGAAAGAACGAATATCCCCTTCCGAGCTTGAGGGGGCAAAAAAGTTGGTTTAGAAAAAGTTATTCAGTTTGGAGGATATAGATGCGGAAGATGACAATTTCAAAATTGCATGAACCTAAAATTAGAACTGGCTTGGCTACGGATCGCGAAAAAACATTAATTTTTCATTTAAAGTAAAAATAAAATTTAACTCTGGGCAAATTGAGTTTCTCCATTTCGAGGGGAAAAGGTTTGATCTAAACAAGTTGGCCAATTCCGTAAACTTCAATCAAGAATTTTGAGATTAGAATTTCAAAGCTTTTGAAAATCGAATTTCGTTTGACGATTATTAGGAGCGTCACAATTACGAGGTTATTTACCTTAATAAACATTTAACAATGCGCCTACTAAAAAGGTGAAGAAATTCGAAGACATCTCATCTTTAGGAAAATAATAATAAAAATCACAAGAATTTATATTTTATACAAATCAGCAGAAAAAATATAAAAAACATTTCTAAATTTTTTTATTCAACTTTAAATATGTTGCAACAATCGCATCATGCAAGCAAAATTTTTTACAGCAGTAACGGTGATAAGTGGATTTGATTTTATAGAAATCAATATTTAAAATAGCTTTAAAAATTGACAAAAAAAACCTTCATCCTGCCTCGTTAAGTAAATAATTCCGATAGCTTTTAACCTATTTAGGTTGAAAAAAATTAAAATTTCATGTAATTAATATTAAAAGGATTTTAGCAATCATCGATAAACAGGTGGTGTCATACTTGTGATCGGCAATATATTTTCGATTAGTATTTATCACTTCAGTCTATGATTGAGGTTAAGTCTGACACGTGTAAATAAATAATTTTATTCTTCCCGTTATTGCCTTATGACTAGACATCTTGACTTTGATGAATGACATTTTAAATATTTGAGAAGATTCTTGTTTCAGATTTTGCCAAAATTATCTTTGGACTTTCTACGTTTAATCGTCCATTATTTAATCGACAAAAACTTGCCTGAAGAGATATTTTGAATTTTCTTTGGTAGTGCGTCAACTTCAGATCTTGCGATATTCCGCGTAAATCTGATACCTATGTAAAAAGATTACTAATGTCTAAATGTTACAATTGTTTTTTCGTAATCGTTAATCAAACGTCCACTAATTCTTATAATATATTTTTGCTTGTCATGTTTTTTCATTTATAAGCATATTAACGAAAATAAAATAATACTGAAACATTTTTTGTTTGCGTAAATGTATATATTAAAATGATATCTTCTAATTACTATATACTTACATTTTTAATACAAAAATGAAGGGATTAAAGGAAGTTTTCTAAAGGCTTCGTCTGGTCGTCCCAAAAAATTAGGAGAGTTGGAAAAGGGGATAGCTAGCCAAGCTTACGAAAAATATTTGCCTTCTCATTTAATAAAAATGTTTTTTTAAACAATAACTAGTAGCAACCATTTTTTTTCTACAAATAATGATAAGAGTTATAATCTTTATGTTGTAATACAAAAAGTAAATAACTAATTTGGTTTTAATTCAAAATTTTCTCTTTATCATATTTATCCCTATCAACCCTAAATGTGCACGTAATTAACTAAATATGAACTAATTTAAATGTCAGAGCATTTTTACAGATTTAAGTGCACACGCACCCTACTACCCATTGAATATTTTCAATCTGAACTCTTCGAACCTTTTACGCTCGAGGTATACAACACAAATCAAACGAAAATGTTTCCAATTTTCTCAATTATATGATCAAAGTCCCGAGGCAAATACGCCCTTGATATTGGCATAAAGGTGCACGATCTACGTGTGTCGGGACATCCTTTCTGGGATGGAACTAAGAAGGTCGAGTCACAAGAGGTCTGAGAGACCCCGTTACCCGCGGTGGTAATGCGGAGCTCCGCGAGAATCGAGGCTCAAGAGAATCTCGAAGCACCGCACCATAGCGAAAAGACAAGAAATAGAGGTAGTAGGAGAGAGGGAGGTAGAATGAGTGAAGAAACAGGGTGAGGAACTCGGATGAGAGGGAGAATCCACAGAAAATGGTAGGGGAACAGGGTGGTTGGGGGGGGGGCATTGTATAGCGTTCGTGCATTAGCGGGACCCGCTCAGCGGAGTATATCATTAAGTATGAGAGCCGCTGAGTCGGGAGCAGTTTGATCGCTTCTTTTTTCGTTTCTTCTTCTTCCCCTCGTTCCCTTCGTCAGTCTCTCATCCCTCTCCTTTCCCCCACCCTACGAACTCTTCTTCAATCCCCGACCGAGTCCACTCTCTTCGCGACCAGTTTGCGCTTATTTAGCTTCTCCTATAGGCTTTTAAGCGACTTCCTGAAAATTACATTCCTTTAGGTTTCCCTGGATATTAAATGTAGGAGGAGTTTGAAAAAAAGTGTGTTTGGACTAGTAATCTGATGGGTACATGTGTACTTTGATTAGAATCTTAGATTAATACAGGAGCACCTGTAGGATCATATAGGTTTCACTTGAATGAGGTGAACGTTTCTATTTCAATCGGACTTGCACATTGTATAAATCATTAAATAGAAAAACGCATTGATAAAATATTTGTAATACTAAACTGGATTAAATTTCCAAACCTAATTCCTTATTCTTTTCGCTCCTTTCTGATCAAAGTGGCGATTCCCGCATCAGCACTAACCGCTCAGTTCTTGAGTCCTCCGTGCCTTCCCCCCTTGCCCGACAATTTTCCTCTCCCTCTCACTCTGTATCATTGTCTGTCCATCTCACTCGCACGCGCACGGCGTCTCGCTTAATTGGCGTGACATGCTCCCCGTCCAATGTACTTTTGCGGTCGAAGAAGAATCGAACCGTGCAACCGGCCTTCGAGTGCATCGTTCTCGACTCTTCGTGTTCCTGGGAGGACTTCTTATTTCTACTCCTTTGATCATCTCGCTTCCACTCCTGGTTTAACAATGGTTCAGGTCTTTGTGCTTTTGAGTTCCAAGTGCCAAACTGGACCGGGAATTGGTTTTTTAAGTCGCAAAACTGCTTCGTCGAATCGGCCCATGACACCCCCTCCTCCACCCATGTTTGTAACCCTTCCTCTTGTCCAAAAACCTATCCCCTAACTTTCAACTCCCCACTTTGTGAATTTAAGACCCCCCCTCCTTCCTGTTGGTACCGGCGTCACCAGTGTCTTCGCTGTCTCGACTGGCGGTGCCCTTACTCTTAGCATAAGTCGTCTCGATTACCCACCTGACTTTAGCGGGCTGAGTTAGAAAAGACGAGACCGCACTTGTCGAGGAGAGAGAAGATGGGAGAACAGGAAAGTGAAACGATGGAAGAATGCTGTAGATTTTTAAAGAAATTTCTTTGGTTTACATTTTTTTTTCGTTATTGCACTTAGTTTTGGGTTTTTCAAAATTAATGCATCTGTTGCAAAACTAATAATTGTAAGCGACAGGAGTCATTTCACGCGAACGGTTTTAAGGGAGAGTATTTTAATTATTTCCAAAGTGAAAACGGGAAATAGAAACACGTATAAAGACATGAACTGTGTGAAATGATTGTGCGACGGGATTTCCGATAATTGTGTGATCGATCGACGTTACTACTTTTTTGCTGAGGAGCAAATACCGGATCCCGATAGTTCATCCGACGTGAATTACGCTTGGTCGGATGGTCGACATTATTTAACCGGTTGCATTCGAACTTCCCTTTGGCATACACACCCCCCTGATTCTAGCTTTCTCTCGCTTTTTCTCTTTCTCTCTCTTTACTCTTAAGTCACCTTCACCCTTACCCTCCTCCACAACCATTTCCTCCCTCTTTTTCTCTTTCTCTCCCTTTTTCGCTTTCTCACTACCAGGTTTGTCCTCCTCCCCTTACGATCGTTAGCCAGACGCGACTCGATGCCTGCAATTGAAGACTACGGCTGGGACGAAAAAAAAATGAGACGCCTCGCTAAATCCGGAAAACCTCCAAGTCTCGTGTGGAAATCGAGAGCTGCTAACGTGAGCGCCTTTGATAAATTCCTTTGCTCAACGGCGTCAAGCGTAAACTCACTCGCTGGGATTTATCAACACGCTCTAACATTAAAAAATTACCACGGAGTCGAAAATAAAAATTGGAAATTGTCTGTATTTTAATACTCGAAATTTAAATAATGAAATTTAGGGAGGTCAACAGTCGAAGGTTCGGATGAAGTAAGCGAAAAGTCCCGCAAACCGAAAAATGGGAACTTAAAAAGTTTAAAATTTGAGTTCTGTTAAACTTGTTACCTTTTGCAATTTCGAGTGCATTCAATTGAGAGTATTGTAAAAGCACTGGCTAATATGACAAAATATTCCGTAATTTTTCTAAATTCAGATCTTTTAGCATTTAAGCATAAATGTCATTTTTTAATTGGTGCGCTTTCAAATTTGGAACTTGTGAAATTTGGTGCTTTCCAACTTAAAATAATTAAAACTCAGGCGCTTTTGAATGCTGGCATACTTTAGAAATGTTTACTTTAGAAAGATTTTTCACTTTAGAAGTTTAAAATTCGATTAAGTAAGTCTTCATTTTTGAACTTTGGCAATTTCTAGTGTCTGTAAATCAGTGGTCGGCAAACTAGTGCCGCGCGGTAGCCCTAGCTGCCGTGGCGGGTCGAGTCTAAATCTATTGGCATTACCTGCTGCCGTCAAAAAGGTTCAGGCCGCCACGGATGCTTCCTTTGTTAAGCGGTTATCGTAACGGGGATTAAAATTCAAAACAAAAAATTCACAATTTCAAAATTAGCTTCCTGAAACCTCGAAATTCAAAGTCTGTGAATTCTCTCGACCAAGAGGAATCTAAAAAACGTCTTAAAATACTAAAAATCAATGCATTATAACACTTTTATTTTAAAATTGAGTTTGCATTATATTCCATTAAATCATTGCTTTTTAAGTTCCCAAGTACAAGTTTAGATGCATTCAAGTTCAAGAAAGTCACAGATGTTGAATTCAAGATTTATAAATCGCTAATATAATAATTGAAAACAAGATTCATTTGTAACTTTTTATTCACATTGAGCATCCCGTCTAACAATGAACCCCTGCCGAGGAAAGCCAACCCATCTCAGGAAAAACGTAATGTTGGCGAACAAAAGGTGACGGACGAAAAAAATGTCTCGGGTCAAACCTGCCCTTACCTGAAAAGTTTGCAAAAAGTTTGCCGACCTCTGCTCTAAATTCAGATCGTTCAGAATTTGAGCCTATAGAGACTATATTTAAAAATTGAATGCTTTCTATAACTTTGTGATTTCGAGTGCTTTCAAACTTAAAACAATTAAATTTCGAGTATCTCTAAAGTCTAAAGTCTAAATGGTCAATATTCAAATTTCAAAGTTTTATTTTTCTAATTGAAATTCGCAACCAGAAAGCATGACTTCATTGAATATATTCACAAAATACTACTTACGCACTAATCGTACTTTATTGACCTATAATTTATAATTTATACGTACCATCAAAGTATAAATTAAATGCTGACAGAATCATTAAACTTTAAAGCTCGTATATCAAATGGTTGCCTTATACAACTAGAAATTTCAACTAAAATCTAAAAATTGAAAATCGAAAATAAATAAGTAGAAAGCAAGACATTTATTGCTCGAATTTCACCTTTGAAGCATGAACCTAATGCCGATATTCAATTATACGGTACGCTTATCGCAAGATTGAGGTTGCAGAAAATTATTATTATTATTATTAACAACATCATTATTATTATTATTATGGCTGTGTAAAATAATCCTTCGAAGTCGCGACATCTATATATCGATATACTTTCTAATTCGCTGCATCACAAATTGCAAAGTGCTTGCATAATCTGCGCTTTTAACCTTTCAATTAGCTACGGCGAATGGCCATATTACCATAATCTCACCGTTAAATTATCGATTTTTATTCGCAACCCTCAATTTTCAATATTGGCGATTTTCTACCTTAACATTAAAGCATTAATTGATTTCTAATTTTCTATTGATTTCATTATAACTGTAAAGATGATAAATTATTACCTCTATTATTATTGATTTACATTCTGACAATTCGAAATTAATTAATATTTCTGCTAGGAAAAATTACTTCGGTATGGATAAAATACTATAAGCACTTAAAATGGGTAACAGTGAATTGAAACCACTCAAATTTTGAATTCTCAAAATTATTCGAGAATTGTAAAAGAGTTTAGATAAAAAATAGCTTAAGAAATTTCCCACTGCTTTTAAACTCATTTCAGGCCCAATCCACTTTTAAAAACGTCATATAAGTTTTAAACACACGTGCTTCATTTCCTTCTCGAGAAACATTAAAAGTCAATAAAATTCAGGCAGTCTTCATAAAGAAACGCTTTTTCCCTCAAGAAAACGATATTCCCTTTGAGTTTCAGAACGCAACTCCATCAACTTTTATTACTTAGAATCACTCGAATTTGTCAGAATGAGTCGATCTGTCCAGGATAGAGGTCATTACGCCACGTTAGAAATCTTTTCTATCCCCTATTCTGTCGTTTATGATCCATCAGCCCTGCGGTGAAATTTTAACATGTCAATCTTTGAAATTGAGTCCTTTCAAACGTCACAGTTGTTTTTAATGATTTCAATTTAAGGTATTTCTACCTTATTTGTTAAAAACAAAGTAAATCCTAATTTTTGGGTATTCTCAGGATGTGAGCCTTCAAACATCGAGAGCTTCGAAATTTTCATTACCTCCACATCTTCCGTTCTAACAAATGATTCAAATTTTGTTTAATACCCCATTGTTCATGCTAGCACTCGATATTTTTTTAGCTGGCGATTTTTTAATTCTCAGTTTTTTAATTACTTCTTTTAATGTTCCCAAATTATTTATATAATAATTGAACACACACTGGAATATGAAATTGAGCTCAAATTTTTAATTTCTACATTATGAGTTTTCTAACTTTATGTGGATATTTCACAATTTTCCAAATCTTGATTTCTATCTTTTAATTAGATTCAAATTTGTAGTACTTCCAATTCTCAAATTCTATCAAATTAAAACGTTGAATTTTTTCACATTTGCAGCATAACAGTAGATCAGGAAAACTCAGGGAAAAATCAAGGATTTTCAAAAGAAATTGTTTTATTACGTCTATAAAAGATTTTATATTTAAATATGTTCCAAGATTTAAATTCTGGTCTCCGAATATTAATGGTCAGGGGAAATCAGGCGATTATATTTTTATTTATAAAATTGTATAACTTGATAGCAGATTCAAAATTTTTATTAAATAGTCGACATTTTTGGTTAAAAACTTTTTGGAAATTCAACTAGCAATTTTATCTTTTTTTGCAAAAAGTTTCAATAATTTGCATGCCATTTTTTTTCTTTATTCATTTAAAAACCTTTATTTATTTCAAATTCGCCATGTTTGTTGGGAAATTTAACTTTTGGGTTAAAAGTCGGACTGCTTTGTTAAAAATTCATTTTTGTTGTTGTTTAAGTTTAATAATTTTAGTTAAAATTCTTTTCTTTGGTTGAAAATTCGTCTTTGATAGAAAATTAGGATTTGAGGGTTCAAAATTCAACTGTTTTGTACAAAACGCCTCTTATTGGTAGAAAAGTCGTCTTTTTGGTTGTGATCTTTGTGTAAAAGTCAACTACTTCCTTAAAAATTCAAGAATTCTGTTGACTAGTTTATTATTTTGTTGAAATTTTATATTTTGCTTTATTTGCAATATCAACTGTTATATTTTTCGTTTAGAATTCTTTTTTTGTTGAAAAATTAATTATTTTGTGTCAAGTATTTATTTGCAGAATCATATTTTTTATCGAAAATGTAAGTTTTCGTTGAACATTCGTCTATTTGGAATTAACATTAGCCCTAATGGATAAAAAATTAATCTTCGTTTGTTAAAAATCAAGCTGTCTTCAAAAAATTAATTTCTTTGCTTTAGAACGCTTCTGTTTTTAGTGTAAGTTTAATCTTTTTTGTTTGAAAACTCGACCATTGGCTTGAAATTTGATCTTTGTAAGTAAAATTTTATATATA
>JAAAKG020002718.1:9585-21699 GCA_010014905.2 Druon quercuslanigerum | reverse complement strand
TTCATTATCCAAAATTCATTTTTTTATGATGATTATCATTTTAGTTACGAATTGAAAAATATTTCTAAAGATATTTGAATCTTCAAGAAAAAAAATATGAATTTTTTATAAAGTAGTTAAATTTTGAAAACCGAAATTTTCTAAATAAAGGGATGAGTTTTCAATCCAAAAAGACGGTTTTTTATCAAAACAGTTTAATTTTTGAAAATAAAATTTTACTTTTTTGAACTGCGTAGATGAATTTGCAACCAATTCCAAAGGACGAAGTTTTTCTCTAAAAGGGCAGAAATTTAAAAAAACAGTTAAAATTTGAACAAAATATTTTGATAAAAAATCGTCTTTTTGTATTGAAAATTCATCCTTTTATATAGAAAATTTCGGTTTTAAAAATTCAACTGCTTTATAAAAAATTCATTTTTTTTTTCTTGAAGATTCAAATATTTTGTTAAAACTGCAACTGTTTGGTTAAATTAATTCTTGAGTTTGTCGAAAATCTAACTATATAATTGAAAAATCATCTTTATAGTTTGAAATTTCATTTTTATAAGTTTAGAAAACAAATTTTTTCTATAACATTTGACTTTTTAGCTTGAAAACTCAATACAAATTTAGAAAATAAATATTTTTGGGTTTAAAATTTGCCAATTTTGTTGAAAATACCATACATTTCGACTTCAAATCTTAAGTTTTTCATATCAAATTTAATATAGTCTCTGTGCATGCATTTTATTCGAAAGAATATATTTCCCAATTATTTCCCTGTCTTCACGAAAAATCACCCAAGCCAAATATTTTCAGTGTCAAAAAAATGATAGTCAAATGTAGCTCTGTAATTCACTTATTGAAACATGACTACGATCATGAGAAAAATAAATTTTTTTCCTATTTTTCTAATAATAATACACCCCAAGGAACTAAAAAAGCTAGGATTTATAAATTGTTTTAGAAATTATAAATTCTTTTCAAAAATCGTTACAATTCTTAGAGAATCATAATGAACTATAATGAACAAAAGTTAATTTAAAAAATATACAATACTTCCATGAGAGTTTTACACCTGCTGCATTTATTAAAATATAAAATATTCAGTAATAAATTATTAGATTTCCAAGATTAAAATATTTTTAATGCCTTACGATTTTTCGCTCTTATTAACGTTTTTGACCGATTTTTTTAATTTTTAAACGAAAATCAGTATATTTCTATCAAGATTTCAAATCTTTTAATAATTTTGCATTATGTTTTTGAATTTGGCATTATGTTATTCTTTTTCGACGAAAATTCATATCTTTCCTGTAAAAAAATTATATTTAAAAGAAAGTTCACAACTTTTTAATATTTTTTGGTTTTGTTGGCGTTTTACAATTTTTAAATAGTTTTACTTTAAATTCACGTTTTTTAATTGAAATTCGTTACTTTATACAAAAATCTTTTGATTTCGAAGAAGATTTACGGTTTTTAACAATTCTATCTTGTGCTAGTGTTTTTTTTTAAATAATAATTTTTTTATTGAGAAATCATTATATTTCAAATTTGATTTATAGTTTTTTTAACAACTCTAAGTTAGGTTGACATTTTAAATCCTCAATGTGTATTTTTAAACAAAAAGCATTATCATTTAAACAAGATTCATGACCTTTGAACAAGTTTCGTTTTTTCAGCGATATTGCGTCAAAAACTGGTATTTTTAATTTTTTAAGAAATTCGATTTCTAAGAAGATTCTCTTTTCAAAAACTTTAGGCTATACTGGAATTTTCAACCAGAAATATACATTTTTAGTAGAAAATCATTAACTTTCGAAGAACATTAATTATTTTGAAACAATTGATTTTTACGTTATGTTAGTATTTTAATCGGTAACTATTTTTGTTAAAAAATGCATTTCAAATAATATTCAAAATTTTTTTAAGAAAAATCATCAGCATTAAATCCAATGACTTAATTTAAAAGATCGAACAGTTTCAGATTATGTGAGTTATTTTCGTTAGAAATTCAAATTTTGTATTTGAAAATCATTACTAAAATTTAAAAAGCAATATAAATTTAATTTTTCCATGTTTTAAATCGTTTTTTTTTACCAAGATTTTAACGGTTTGATTTCTATTTATTGCACAAAAACATTTGATGTCAATTATGAAGTTACCCTATTAATTTCCATCACTTGTGAAAAATGTTGTTTTCTCATATCTGTTCTATTATTTTAGATAATAGATACTATGAAATACCACAATTTTGTTTTAAATATCAACTTTATATTTAAATTAAAAAATTTCTTAATATAAAAAAATAATCTTGGGCGTGTTTGCTGAAAAAAAATTAAAAACGTTATGTGCGCAATCTGGATAAGACCAAAACAAATAGCTAAACACACCCAGAGCCAGTGTTTTCAGTTGGAACACGAGCAAGCAATAGAATATTTCGTTATCTGTGAGTAAACAGCGCATTGGCGTTGTACAAAGTTGACTCATGTTCTTCGGTACATTTTTAAAAAATATATAAAGGAACGTGTGCAAAAGAATCGCAACCTTCAGAAGAATCTCCTAATACCACACATAATTAATTTTTATATAGGGTCAATACGAGCACATGTGATACGAAATTCATAAATTATACCTTTGATTAATGGCATATAAAATACGTGAGACAATCACTGTTTCCAATTTTGGCAAAATTATCTTTGGACTGTCAACTTTTAATCGAACCTTTTTTTTTAATAATAATTAAAATTTAAGTGAAAAAAATTCTTTCAATTCATTTGGTAGAATGTCAAAAATTCAAATTTTAAAAAAGACACTATATCATTTATAAGAATGTTCATAGAAACCTGAACAAAAATTAAATCTGATACGAAATTTTCAGTAATATTCCTTATTATCGATTACAATTTCATCATTTATCATTAAATATAATAATCTTTGAAAGATTATAGCATAATGTACTAAACTCATTTGAGTTGATTTCATAATGTTTACAGATATATTGTAGCTTTAAACTCAGTGAGCGAAATTAAATTTGAGAATGGCTGTTATAATCACTTACTTTTGATTGACATATCTCACTAATTATTCATGTTCTAATAATATAAATTTACAATTCCTTGGTTATATATGAGCATTCCAAAGATTTTTTTATTTGGCTACGCGATTATATCAGCGGTTCAGCTGGTCTTTTTTTCCTAATAGTATGTACCCGAAAACCCCCTAAAACGAAGAATCAGATTTTTTAAATCAGAAATTTACAATAATTTTTTCTTTAATTGGGTTGTTGCGTCATTTTGGCTTTTTGTGTCAAAACTCCATGAAAGAGGCAATAATTTTACGCCTATTTTAAAGGCTGATGGCTAAATTTTTTTGTTATAGAAAGTACAAAAAAAAACTTTCATAACTAAATTTCAATCATATCGCCGCAAGTAGAACATTATTTTTTGAAAATTGTGTAAAGTATAGACCATTTTTTACTCAAATTCCAATCACGTCGCCACAAGTAGTGAATTATTTTCTGAAAGAAAAGAAAAGTTTGACTAATAAGTAATTTTTCTGATATTTAGCCTTTTTCAAAAAATAAAAAAAAGTTGTACGTCCAAGCAAAACATAACTGTTTTGTCCTTGAAGAAAAAAGCGAGATATTTTGTGTAACATAATTCAATGGAAATTTATTCTTTTAACTTCTTTTGCCAAGATTTTTATGCGAACCATCAGACAAACAAGGTTTTACTTTGACGAAAAAATTCTACGTTATTTTTGGAAAAAGCCTGGAGGGCGACAATGGTACGAATTAGAAAAATTTAGGTTTGAAACGTTCTTTTTTCGTGCAATTGCACGATTCATGATACAAAAAACTCCCTATTTTATTCACGGGAAATTACGTTTGAACTATTTTTCGGGCAGCTTCCCCAACAAGGAATAATATATAAAAAGTTCTACTTTGGCGAAAAACTTTGATTTAATTTTTAAAAAAGCCAAATGTCCATAAAATTACATTTCGGCGAAACTTCTCCTTACTTTTACAAAATACTGCACTACTTCCGGTAACATGATTTAAATTTTATGTTTCGAAAATTCATTGCATATTTTTTACATCAATTAATGAAACAGTTGGTGCGCGTCTGGGGCGTGCGACTGTTGATTATCTCACGCTCGAGTATGTCATTAGCTCGCGCTACGCGTTTGGTCCTTGTATTTTTTCCATATTTGGGCAAAGAACTTTTTAAATGAAAGGTCAAATTATCGACAACTGTAATTTGGTGATTGTGAATTCTCTTTTTTTAAAGCTCTTTCGGCTTTAGGGAATACATTCTCATCATGTATCTCATGCTTCGCACTCGATTTTGTTCAAAATGTTCTCTTTTGTATTTTATGTTAAATACTTTTATATCAAACGTATATTAAATTTATTTATGTACCTGGGATTGGGATTGCTTATTCAGATATTTTAAAATAAAGTACAAATTGAATTTATAATGATTACATTAATATTTGTTTCTTATTTCAATCAATCAATATCAATATTGAAACAGACCAATTTTTTGCCTTTTTCATATTTTTTTTATTTTTAATCTTGCTTTTTACGATTAAAAGAAAATCTACTCATTCTGTTTCTAAATTATTCATAATAAATTTGTAGATCCGTTTTAGGTGAAAAATGTTGTCCATTAATTTTTTTTCATACCTTGTATCGTTTTCCAAAAAAATTAATTTATTTTTTATTTTTAATGTTATGTTTACGGCTAAAACGAAAACTACGCGTCATATAAAAAAAATTATCTAAGACAAATATGATAGCTATTTTTTAGATGAACAACTTTTGTTAGTCCATTTTATAAAAGCTTGTGTCGTTCGCCCAAAAATTGAGTTTTCAAATTTTGCTTTTTATTAATGAAATTTTTTTTGGGTCAACACCTTTTGTCTTATTATTTTTTCATGTCATGTCTCTTTTGTCCAAAATATTAATTTTTTTCTTTGTAATGCTGTTTTTAACGAATAAAACAAGAAATTGTTTCCGTATCTTGCATAATTTGACCGCAAAATTGAGTTATTGTTTTTTCATTATTCTTTGTACGATCAAAATTTGACTATTTTTGATTTGTTAAGAAAATTCAAAAAGTTCTTATTTTAATTTTGTGAAAAATTTTAAAAGGAAACATTTTTTTCTCCTTGATTTTTCAAATCCTGCCTTGTTTGACATAAAATTTTCATTTTCGTTTGATTTATTGAATTTTGAAAATGCTATAACTTTGATAATTTTCATTTTAAATTGTTCGTATTTTTATGTACTATGAGTGGCTGTCGATAGAATTTTTAAATCTTAAAAAAAGTCACCTCAAAAATATTGAAAAAGATTAAGTGTGTGCCAAAGCCGGACAGACAGACAGACACCGACCTAAGAACTTTTTTTCTGACTCAAGGGGCCTCAAAATGTCGAGATTTGATGAAATGCGCGAAAGTTATTTTTCGCATGAAACTAATACTTTCTCATTATGTATGAGAATGTAAAAATTATCAATAAAATTACGAGGTTAATTAAATTTCTCCTTGCTTTTAGAAATTACTGCATTACTGCCAACCGCATTATATAATTTATGTTATAAACATTTTTTAATACATGGGACAGCGTCCTCGTTTAACAAAAAACGTTTATTTATTTTTCAAGAATTACTCAAAGTCACAGAATTGGCCAAAGTATTCAAACCTCTCTAAATATTTCAAGAACTTATGAAGGGTTTGAATAATTTTTAGTGGCAGACAACTGCAAGAGAGCGGAATTTTTATTAGAGTAATAAATTTCTTCGAGCTTCATTTTTTTTCTTTGGGTTTCGTTACAATTTAAGTGCGGAATTTTGTTGTTACTTACTACTACTACTACAAGTTATGCAACATAATCTCTGCGAGTAATAGAAAAGAGTGAGTTTTGTTGCCAGAAAACGTAGTTTATTTTTTTTTTCTTGCTGGTAAATTTATCAGAATATAAGTTTGCTGAAATTCGCAAAATTCTATTTTTTGTTCATTTTTTGAATGCTATGAAACAGGATTACGTCGGGGAAATAGAAAAAAAAACTTTTTTGTTAGTAAAGGTTTTATGATATCTTAGGCTCGCTTACAAATTTCAAAAAAAGCAACTTTAAGGAGGAGGGTTCTCAAATTAAGGTTTTTTCTTAGTTTTGTAACAAGTTATGTAACAGAAAGTCTAAAAGGAAGGTTGTTTTGTTTTTGATCCTGCTAATTACTTTTTGCGAGAAGGATTCATAACTTAAAAAAGTTTTAGCAGTTCAAGCATTTCGTTTTGCAATACACCATGAAAGAGGGATGACTCGATGCCCTAATACGGGTTCGTACAAAAATTTCATGGCGGTCACTTATATTTCATTTTTTGAACGCTATGTTTAAAAAACAAAAATGACTTTTTAAAATATATTTTAGTTTTGTTGATTTTTCAGTTTTCTTTGTTTTTGCATTTACTTTTTAATATCAATGAATAGTGAATATATAGAAGGCCTAAAAATAAAACCAAGCATACAACAACCAAATTTGAACAACCGCCATAAAATACTCCTAAAAACATAAATGCTCATTTTCATTTTTGTCCAAAAATTTGTGTTCATTTTTTTTTAAAGGGGATCTTTTTTGGAATATACATAGGATTATTTCATCGTGGTTTTCCAAATTAGTTTTTTTATTCTTATTTTATTTTCAAGAATTCTTTGCATTAACTTTATTATTTTTCCTTAAATAGGATTTGCATCTTATTTTAGTCTAATTTAAATTTCTTAAATTTTAATAAATAGTGATATATTTGGAACAAAAACTGATTAGCAAAACTTTTAGTTATTCCATTATATTTTAAAAGAAACCCTACAAGTAATATTAA
This sequence comes from Druon quercuslanigerum, assembly GCA_010014905.2. Taxonomy (NCBI): domain Eukaryota; kingdom Metazoa; phylum Arthropoda; class Insecta; order Hymenoptera; family Cynipidae; genus Druon; species Druon quercuslanigerum. The sequence continues at coordinate 14,834 of JAAAKG020002718.1, read as the reverse complement.
TTGTTTTATTTAATAATAACAAAGATAATTTGTTTTTCATTACAAATATAAAAGTTCAAGAAAAATGAAAAACAGGGTGTAGATTATATATTATTTAACTATTTCATGGTGGATTTCACATTTCACTTAATATGTACCATCTCTCAAAAAAGGCCCAATTTTATCGACCTTATTTTAGGAGATATTATGATTTTTTTATTATTTTTCTGTCCCGAAAGTGACCGGTAGTGAGTACATTTTATGTTTGAAGAACAAAATTTAACACGTGCTCTTGATAAATACGCCAAATTTAGATGTTGTTTTCTCGAAAAGCGGTTTTTCGAGGTTCCAACGTCAAAAGTGTCTCGGTAACTAATTTTTTTACGTAGAAAATTTATACTGAGCTTAAATCTAAAATATGAAGGGATTTTAAGAAAAAAACAATGAGATGTCAAAAATTAAAAGTTAAATTTGGAATGTGAAATATGAAATTATATACATAATGGACTTCCATTTTTGGTATTATGTTGATCTGTTGCAGTATTTAAATGGGAGGAGGGGGAGCTAACATTCAGAATAAAATAGATGTTGCGAATATAATTTAAATTAGAAGCTATTTTTTAAATTGCAATAGTCGCAATTTTTCATTTTTCATGAATTGTCGATGTTGTGCATTATCACTTTCTTCAACGCGTAGAACACTAAATAATCGTTAGATTTGCGTAAACTTTTTCTGATCCAATTCGTAATTTTTTAATGAAAATATGTCTTTTCTCATTGAAAATGTATATTTTTTGCTGATAAATCAGTTTTTTCGTAGAAAATTCAACTACGTCCTTGAAAACCCATCTTTTTTTGGACAATAATTTTGTTTGATGTATCTATTTTGGTTAAAAATTCATTTCTTTGGTTGATGATGTAAATATTTTTTTTATATTTTTTTCAATTAATTTTATAAAATTCACAGCTTAAGTATAATATACTAACATTTTTAATTGATAAATTGATTTGTTTTAATTTGAAATTCATCTCAATGTGAAAAATTCTTGTTTAAAATGTGGTCTTTTTGGATCTTTTGTTAAAAAAAGTTTTTTCTGTTAGAAATTAATTTTTTTGAATATAACAGCTTTGGTTGAAAATTTAACTATCATCTTGAAAATACGTTTTTTTTGTTTGTTAGAAATCAATTTTTTTAGTTGAAAACTCATCCTTTTAGTTGAAAATTATTTGTTTGCTGAGAAATTTTCTATTTTATTGAAATTTTGTTTGTTTTTCTGTTTAAAAATTAATTTTTTTATCTGAACACTTGAGTATATAATATAAGTTTTATTTATATTCTTTTTTTTAAGTTAAAAATTTTTCTTTTTTGGTAGAAAGTTATCCTTCTTGTTTGACAATTTAACTATTTTGTTCAAAATACCTTTTTTGGTGCAACATTATTTTTTTATCTGAAAATTGAACTCTTCCATTTTTTGATAAAAATTTATCATTTTTAGTTTAAAATTCATACATTTGGTTGAAAATTCGTCTTATTTGATAGAATAATAATCATTTTCATTTTTATATTATTCCTTTAGTTAAAAATTTAAACTATGTTCTTGAAAATTGAATTTTTCTCTTGTCTAAAATTAATGTTGTATCTGAAAATTGAATTGTTCCATTTTTAGTTAAGAAATGCATCTCTTTAGTGGAAAATTGATTCCTTTCGTTAAAAATGAACCATTTTTCTTAAACTTCAATTTTTTATCTGAAACTTAAATAATTTCATTTATGGCAAAAATTTATTTTTTCAGTTGAAAGTTCATTTCTGTAGATGAAAATTTAACAATTTTTTAGGAAATTCGTTTCTTTTGTTGCTTGGAAATTTTTTATTTCTAATTGAAAATCAAACTATTTAGGTTAAAAAATCACCTTTTCTCTCGTAGAAAATTATTCTTCCAATATAAAAACTTATCTTTTTTGGTTATCGTGAAAACTCATTTTTTTTCAAGTTATTAAAAAAATAAAGTTTTTCCCCATAAAATTAGTTAAATGCCAAAAATATAGGTATAAGTCAGCTTCTTGTGAATCTAATATTTAAAAGTGATATTGTGTTACAAATAATTCCGTATTTAAGTTTATTCTTTAGAAAACGTCAGAGAATAAGAATCAATCGGAAATTAGAAAGCTAAATGACATTAAACCACTTTAATGGCTTCCCAAAGAACACCCCATGAATACTAAATTTATATTTTACTTAATATTGTGGTTTGTAAACGCTTTTTGTATGTTTTTTTTATAAATAATTATTAATCAACCATTTAAGAATATTCAGTAATTTTTTTTAAAACTTTTAATTGTTTAAACAATATTTTAATTAATGTGGGGGGTTATATTGATCCTTTAGATTAATATATTCTTCGTATCACAACATCAACTACGAAGAATATTTAAATTGTTGAAACATTTGTTTTTTTAGATAGATGGCTGATTAATGAATTTTCTAGACGTTATGAGTACTTGAATCAATGGTAAACATGACAGAATTTGTTTAAATGATTTTACAATTAAATTTATAATATATTATATTCAAACGAAATAAAATTATCTAAATAATTCAAATTTGTTTAAATATTTACAAGTATTCCGTTTTTTAAGTAAACTATATACTTTAACAAACACGTATTAATTAAGTAATCATAAAATGATTTAACGAAATTATTTAATTGTTATCATTGATTAAAGTACTTATAACGTCTAGAAAATCTGTTCATTTTACGGCTTGCCTGAAAAACAAATGTTTAAACAAATTGAAATTGTTTAAACGATTATAAATTAGTTTAAATATTATTGGATAATCTTATTTTAGCAAATGATGATTACTTATGAAAATATTTCAAAAAGCTATAATTATTTGTAACATATTATTGCGTTTAAATATTAGATCTACTGATTCAATTGAAAAATCTGAAAAAGTGGCGAAGCTTTCTCTAAATAATTTAAAATAAAAGGTCTTATAACTTATTTTAATATTGTAGCTCTTCAGAAATTCAATTTACTGGATAATCTATTTAAAAATTTTCAAAAATAATAGTTAATCATATAATTTTCCTCTGGGTAAGAAAAAATGCAGCTTATATAAGAACATGCAATATTTTTTATGTCAATATTTTGTCATAATCTGAATAATATTGTTAGGCGCTTCAGATTTGTAAAGTCTAATGAATTTTTATTTTGTGTCAGTCAGAAAATGTTATTTGAGAAATAAATTTTAGACGCTCTATCGATTATCTTAGGTTTCTTGGTCATTTTAAAACTTTTTTAAATTGAAAATTTGAAATGCATAAGCAAAAAATCTTAAAGCTTTCATGAATGAAAATAGAGTAAGACCCGTAATCTTTTAATTTGCTTAAGTTTTCCCAGTTTTGTAGTTATAATTATTTAAAATGCATGGCAATTTTTAACAGTTTAACTAAATTTTTACATATAATAATCGACAAAACTATTTACATTATTTAAATTTTAGTTAGTGTCCTACATAAACTACAAAAAAAAGAAAAGATGAAATTTCTAGAACTTGGGTAACTTATTTTTTGCTTCAAGTGATTTTTCATTTCTGAAATTTGTTATTGTTGATCCATAATTTTAAACATCTCTTTTGAGATTTCTTACAAGACGCTTGCAGCGCACTTAGCGCGCTGTGGTTACTTGCCCTATTTAAAGAGTAGTTTGACAATGCCTTGATAATCTCGCAGTCATTGTTTTTGAAAACCTTATTGGCTTTTCATTACTTGGTGTTTTTTATATCTTCAATATAAAATTTCAAAGATTAAATCTACAATTTACAATCCCTTTTTATTAGAAAAATCTAGAATAAAATTTATTGCAAAACAATAAATATTTATATTTTTTAATACACTTTTGATGTTAAATTCAAATTTTCAAACTATCAAATAATTGTTCTCATGTTAAACGATTTTAAATTAAACATGTTTATTACTGAAAAACTTCAGAATAAAAAATCCTAAATAGGAAAATTTTAAATTAAAACTTGAATAAAAAGTATTTAAGAAGTTTCTGCTTTTTAAGGAATTTATTTATTTAAACAATTTTAAAGATTAAATCTACAATTGACAACCCCTTTTCATAAGAAAAATCTAGAATAAATTTTATTGCAATCTAATAAATATTTCTATTTTTTAATAGACTTTTGCTGTTAAATTTAAATTCTGAAACTATTGAATAATTGTTTTTATGCTAAACGATTTTAAATTAAACATGTTTATTACTGAAAAACTTCAGAATAAAAAATCCTAAATAGGAAAATTTTAAATTAAAACTTGAATAAAAAGTATTTAAGAAGTTTCTGCTTTTTAAGGAATTTATTTATTTAAACAATTTTAAAGATTAAATCTACAATTGACAACCCCTTTTCATAAGAAAAATCTAGAATAAATTTTATTGCAATCTAATAAATATTTCTATTTTTTAATAGACTTTTGCTGTTAAATTTAAATTCTGAAACTATTGAATAATTGTTTTTATGCTAAACGATTTCAAATTAAACATGTTTATTACTGAACAGCTTAAGAATAAAAGATCCTAAGTAGGAAAATTTTAAATTAAATCTTGAATTAAAAGTATTTAAAAAGTTTCTGCTTTTTAAGGGATTTATTTATTTTTAAACAATTGTTATTTATTTATTTAAACAATTTCAAAGATTAAATATACAATTGACACACCCTTTTGATAAGAAAAATGTAAAATAAAATTTATTACAAACTAATAAATATTTATTTTTTTTAATACACTTTTGCTGTTAAATTTAAATTTTCAAACTATTAAATAATTGTTCTAATGTTAAACGATTTCAAATTAAACATGTTTATGACTGAACAACTTCAGAAAAAAAGATCCTACATAGAAAAAATTAAATTAAAACTTGAATTAAAAGTATTTAAGAAGTTTCTGCTTTTTAAGGGACTTATTTATTTAAACAATATTTATTTATTTAAAAAATTTCAAAGATTAACAAACCCTATTAATAAGAAAAATCTAGAATAAATATTATTGCAAACTAATGAATATTTATATTTTTTAATAGACTTTTGCATTTGAATTTAAATTTTCAAACTATCGAATAATTGTTTTTATGTTGAACGATTTTAAATTGAACATGTTTATTATTGAAAAAATTCAGAATAAAATATCCTAAATAGGAAAATTTTTAATTAAAACTTGAATTAAAAGTATTTAAGAATTAATCTACAATTGAAAATCCCTTTTTATAA
>JAAAKG020002707.1:0-21700 GCA_010014905.2 Druon quercuslanigerum | reverse complement strand
TCAGAATAATAATTAAAAAATATATCACTTATATCCAATATAAATATAATAATAATTAGAGTATGTAAGACTACACCTTAAATTACATAGTAAAGAATCTTTGTACCCTTAAAATCTTAACAATTCCAAGTTTTGGAGAAAATATTTTTAAAAAGTAATGGTGATTGTAATTAAAATATTTGAGCGAATAATGTGTTAAAAAGTAAATGACACTACTGATAAATGAGAAAATGGATTTAATATTATTTAATATAATGTATTTATTTTAATTAAACCGAACATCATACAGGGTGGACACGCTGGGGTTTCTCAAAAAAAGTATGCAACCCGTCTTACACGCCAATGTTATTCTTATGGACATGTATGTCGGGTTGCATACTTTTTTGTAAGCCCCAGCGTATCTACCCTGTATATACATTTGTACAGTTCGATAATTCATTTGTTGCTTAATCGTGCAAGCTTTTTCCACGCTGTATTCAACTTTTCTTGTTCTCGAATGTGAAGCATTTCATTTTTAGTTTACTTCAACAACTTGGAACAACGTTCCAATGCTCGTATTAGAAAACGAAGATTACATCTTATATTGGAATGTTACACATAAAAAACTGGCGTTTTTTATTTTTAGTTCCAAAGGAGCTGCAATAAAAATGAATTCCACCTGCTTAAAAGGAACATAAACGAAAAATAAGCTCTTAATGATAGCTCAGTTCGCGATCTAAAGGAACCCCATTATAAATGAGCCTATTTATAAAGAACGCATTTTCCGCTTTGCACAATTCGACATTTTGTTTAACTAATAACATGATTTTTACCTTAAAAGAAACATGTAATCGATTTCTGATGGGTATAACTTAATGAAGATAATTCAAGTAAAAAATATTACCGCCATTAAAACAGATATAAAGACTTGATAAATATAATTTGCAGATTATGTAGCAAAAGCTGTCAACATAAAGGCATATTCATATACATGAAACTGTTCATCTCAAGTCATCGGTCGGTAACTGTAAATCGATCCCTAATTTACCAGTTCTTGTTTAGAAGCGGTTAGTTTCTGAATGCACCTCCATGATCTTTTGAAGTGTGCTCTTAAGGAACCCTTTTGGCTCCCTACAGGTATCTATTGGAGCTCAAGTTCTAAAAGATACCAACTTTTATTTGAGCCACAACTTAGTAAACCCCCAGTTTTTTGTGTACTATCGAGATGGATCACTATATCCAAGCCAATCGACCTGACATCGTAATGAGAGAGAAAAAGGCTGGAAGAGCCTAAGTGATCGGCATTACTTATCCACTTAACCAGAATTTGCAGGAAACTTATACAACCAAGATCCATAAGCATAGCGAGTTAAGGCATGAATTGAAGACAATATGGAGGAATGTCAAACATGTATCTATTCGCCCTATTGTGATTTCGGCTACAGACAATGTGCACGAAAGATGGACTGAAAGTATTGAACATTTAGGTGACAGCAGGGTACTAGCAGCATCCCAGAGGACGGTTTTAATAAACACCTGTTTCATTGTAAGAAACTTTCTAGATCATCAGGAAGCAAGCGACTAAAAAACTACACCATGCTGAACCATGTTCCTACTTTTTTACCTACAAAGTTACTACAAAACATTTCAAACATCGTATTAAATTAACTTATAACATCCTCATCTCATCAGACTTAGTCCGTGGCTGTGATGAAAAACCGGGTTCACCCGTGAATAATTAACATACAAATAAAAATAATATCATTGGGGAAAAGAGGAAGGTGGTAGGGTAATTGAGGCTCTTGGTATATAGAATTGAGAATGAAAAAATGTTCAATTACTCAATTACGGAATCGATCGGAGAACATGGATCAGAAATCCTAGAATTACATGCAGAACTGAGAATAAAAAACGCGCACTTATAAGAAAAATAGGATGTGCAACTCATGCAGGCCCACCCATATTTTACTCGAGCGGCTTACAGAAAACGAGGAATTTCTCAAAAACACAACTTTTTCGTTCATAGTCCAAAAAGCACATAAAAAGTAGAATTTTTGAAACCTCGCCAATTCCAAAATAATTCAACTAGAAGTTTTTCTTTTTTATATTTACGCAGGTTTTTATGCACTTTATTTCATGCTCTGGTAATTGAACCAGAGATGATTTATTATGAGAAATTGGAACTCTCCTTTTTTGCATCTACAAGCAGACGAAAAAATTTTTTCGGAAAATTTAGGCATTTTTCCGAGGTGATTCCTGGACGTATCATTAAAACGTTCCTCAGTGCCATTTATTTAACTTACAATAATTCTCAACTCATTTCGAGTGGACGTAAATTGTTTTACAAAACAAGATAAGGTAAGAATCGCTTAAATATGACATGGCTTTAATAAATTCAAAAGTGCTGATTCCCAATGGACACACTAATTAAAGTTTATATATTAATTCCCCGATGGGAATTTATTTTCACAGTAAAAGACAATAAAATACAATAAAATACAAAAATCTAAGAATCGGTAGTATAGTTTTTTTAATCGTTGCAAACTGTAGAAAGCTACGAGAATATTCTACCAGAAACTCCAACTTTTTACTAGAATTCGTACGGGGCCATTTACAAAATACTTTATACTTTAAGGGGAGGGGGAATTTTAAAGTATCATTCTCCAATTTAAGTGCAATGGAAAAGGCCTCAAGCGAGGGGGGGGGGGGGTTAAAGTTCCTGAAAAATATAACACGTATTTTTTGAATAGCACCTACAGTTTTACCAATTAATTAGAAATTTGTATAGAGGATTACTATTCTAACATTATTGTACGTACTTCATACAATTTTATTGTATTTAATTATGAAAATACATTTCCATCAGGATTTACATTCGTCATAAAAAGGTATAGTTCATTTTAAGTGTCAAAAGAAAAATGGTTAAACGTAATCGCTAGGTTTATATATTTTTTCAATGCATTTTACGTATATAAAAAAAATAAGAAGAGATTTCATTTGAAATTAAGTTTTCGGTTTCAAACGCTTATGTACAGTTAAAAGCGTTCGTAGATAGTAACTGGTAAAATCGTTATTAAAATTTAGTCCTGACCTCAATTTCTGTTATTCTTACACTTTTGAGGGATTCTTGAAGAGGAATATCTGGTACAGATTCCTTATCTAGTTTACATGATATATTCTGCTGTTTCAAATATAAAGAATATAAAGAATACACCAGAGTACGAGCTTTTCAAATTATGGTGGTCTATTTATTTAACTATTAAGTTATATGAGTATGTATTACTTAATGTATGATTGACCGAATATGTATTACTTAATTGCAGTATCAAAACTACATAAATCCTCATATCTGCCAAACGCATAACTAAAATACATGATTTGTTTATTAAAACCATTCTGCAATATCAAAATGAATAATGAGCATTGTCCAGGGTTGCCAAATGGAGCTTTGCCCAAGTCGCCAAAACTTGAAAAATAATCGAAAATACATGAAAAATAAATCTCTCAATCTGGCAATTCTTACAATGACTCATTGAAGCAACCAAACGGCTTCCAGGGTAAAAATGATAATACCCCAGTCATAAAAGCTGGTCATACCACTATCCACACTCTAAATTTGAATCAGAACATTTTTTACTGATTCAATTACATATTAACCAAGCATGTTTAGACTGAAAAATCAGTTATTTCTACTAACAAAATCATCGATATAGCAAATGAAACGGTGAAAATTGATTGCAAATGAGTCGCTATAGAGTTATTGTAATAAAAATTGTATAAACTTTGGGACTTGCTTGACTGACAAAAAACACAATTGGACCGGTAATGACATTACTAATGGTTACCATTGACAATTTTCTACTACGACAAAAGAAGTTGAGTGTTCGCGAATGCAATGGAGTTCAAAGTTTAATTATAAAGTTCAGAGAGGTTATCGGTAAAGTAGAAGAAAAGTCAACTAATCATTTAACCAATACATACATTTCTCGCTTCCTTCCTTTTTCTGATTGGTTCATTATTCGGTAATCTCTTAAAACCAACGTAATTCCGATAAATCACCCGTATAAATACTTCAACATTATCGTCTCAACCCCTCATAATTGTTCCTCGTGTTTCATTGTCTCCATCAAATTCGGTATACAAGAGTGATTTCTGTACAATTGTACATCCAAACATTTAAATTATATACTCGTTTGATTAGTTATAAGTGTCAATAATCACGAAACGAGCTGATCATCAAACGTGTAAGTTAATTAAAGCTTCTTCTCAAGTGAAAAAATATTAAATAAAAAGTTTTGTAATAGTGTTTTATTTCTTCCGACATAATTCAACGTATGCATATTTTCCTTAAAAATAATTATTTATTCTCCTTGATTACTCTCCTCGAAAACAAAAAAAAAACCAGCTTACTGTGCTTACCTTTGACGAAATATTACTTAGCACTTACTGTCAAAAGATCTAAGGGATCTATTTTACAATTTATGGAATTAATTTTATGTGTACCAGGATCGTATACGTTTTTTAATGGTAATCAATGAACATAATGCAGCAATCATCGCCTGAATTCCTAATTACCTACCCAGCTAAATTTCACACAAATTTAAATATATCTAGAACTTTCCGTTATTTACAGATAAATTCAAAATTTAGTATAGAAAAAGTGTCTTAAATTTCTTTGAGCGAAAAGCAGTTTCTTAAACGATTTTGTTCTCTATTTTATTATCATTAATATGTTTTACTGCTTCCAGGCTCGGAAAAGTTTTCGATATATAAGTGACAAAAATCCGTCTGTGCGAAAGGGCCAGAGGCATGCTTTTTCCTCATAAAACAGCGTATCTCATTCAGTATTAATGTTGCCGTTGCACGATGAAAATTCACGTTAGTAACAAAAGAAATCACGTAGAATCTTATGCGCAACCATACTCATTTTTTATTGAGAAATCGGGAATCTTACGTAAAGAAACTAAAGTATTATATAATTGTAATGTTTCTAATCACTTCTTTGATATATTATATCACGTGAAAGTCAAAATGCAACAAATGACTTTTGACGCCGACGACTCTTGTTTACATCTTTCTCTTTGCGAGATATCGGGGAAAAAATAAGAAGAATAAAAGTCCAGTATCGTCCATTTACACTTATTGAAATCTAATATTTTCTTGTCGCAATCAGACTTCGTAGAGAGCAGATGCCCGATTTCTCCAGCTTTTATCGCGTCCTAATAACCTTGATTAGATTTGCGTCATTCGAGAGATCAAATATATGAACGAGATTCCTCCTCTGATCGGGTTGGATTCGCTTTTCATATACCAAATTATGAAAATATTCTAAAGTATATATTAATCCTAATGAGTAGAATAACGGAGAAAATTAATCCACAAGATTCAGATCACTCAGATTTAGAGGACTCAAAACCTAGAAAGAACTGATCACTTTGCAATTTTCTGTTTTCGATTAACCTTGTTATGCTACTGCGTGCAAATATATCTTAAATCACATTAATTATACTATGCTAATAAACTTTGTCCAGTGGAAAACCGACCTATGGCCTGTAAAACTTCAGAAAAAAAGTTTACTTCGCAACATGCACTTGCAGAAGTTACCGTCATTAAAATTTTGAATGGCATGTTTTTATTCTGCACCAAAACAGTAAAATCGAGATAATATCAGCACACCGGATAGATTTTTTTAGTATTTTTTTCTGTAGAATTTTCTTTGCTACGATCAATTCAAACTCCTTTTCTGTTTCACGTAATAATTAATAGAAGGAAATGTAACGAATTGGAGGTTGTCTGGTTACAGGAGCGAGCGATCCTTCCAAATTACAAGAGGGTGCCTTTGATTCCATCACGATCATCTACTGCGAGTTCGAACCTGGGCCTGGAGTGCGCCTCCAATACAACCCTCTTGACGAACGTGAGCCCATTCAACAGTCAAATTACTCTACTTGTCGACAAAAAAAACTCGTCGAGCAATGAGAATCAAAGCCCTAATCACTACTATGCGGAGAACCTGAGGAACAATCATCAAAACACTCTTAATAGGTCGCAGATCTATGATCCCCTCTGTAAAGAATTAGGTCCAGACTATAAGCAACTAGATCCACTTTTAAAGGACCAACAACGTCCAGTTAACAAAAAGATCATGGATTTAGAAACCCCCAAGGATAAGGTCTCTTTCCAGTTCGGAAGGGATCACAAAATCAGTGTATCGACAAAATATGCCTCACAGGTAAGCTGAACCATGTAAAAATTTAATTTCCCTTCATGAAAAAATTGGTTAAGTGAGCGAAATTTGCGGTAGTGGGCCAAACTCGTTTGCTACAAATAACCAGTTCTTGATTGATTCGCTTTGATAATCTGACCAAATATTTTGTTGATTTAACCAAATATTTTCCCGAGCGAAAATCTCAAGGCAATAATTAAAAAAAGAACGGCATACTTATTAATTCATGCTCACTCAATATTGTCATTTTGTTTTTTAAATTCAATCAATCATCAATTCAGCTGGTAAATAATAAAAAAAATCGTCGAATACAATGCCTTGCGAACTTATTCATTAAAAAAACAAATAATTGTGATTATTTGTTACAAACTGAGATTAAAAACAGACACTAATATTTCCTCTTTGCAAAAAGAAACACTGTTCTCAAGACTATTGGACTGGTTTATTTCGATCTACCGTTCTATCGTTCAAGGAACAACATTGGAAAGTTTCCTTCTTTATTCAGAAAAGACCCCGTTTTTGAACAAAAAAGACCAAAATTCGATTTAAGAAGAGTTAAGGATTAAAAAACTAGAGTTATAATTAGTAGAATTATATTTAAGACTAAATATATTTAAACCGTAGAATATACCTCCTTTCTTACAAATTTATTAACAATAATGTTGAAAGATTAAACTATTATGTACATACATGCTACATTATTTTCTATCATGGCCAAACTTTTTATATAATTTTAAGTTACGTAAACAAAGATGTTTATATTTTTTTAATATTCTGATCATAATTTCTTAAAACTTTAAATATATAATTAATACATAATTGAGCCGTTCTCTATAAAAACCATCTAAGTCGACTTAAGGTTTGTCTTAAAATTGCCAAAGAAATCTTTCAAATTGTGTTTTTACAAACCAAAAAATGCATATATTAGATTGTGAAAACATTTTAAAACACACAAGATATCCTTTTTGGCTTTTAAAAAAAATTTAGAAATGTTTCTTTGACAATTTTGTGCCAAAACCTAAGTCAACTTTGGTGGGTTCTTTTTTTTTTTTTACAGAAAACGGCTTAATTAATATGGCCACTTTTAAGTAAGTATTAACACATCAATAAACACAAGACTTCAACATATCAATCATTTTAAAGTAACTTCTGAATATGACACACATTGCCGTGACAGAATGCCTAAAAAATCTTTTTGAAATTTAATGCGAGTAGCGGAATATCGGCGGTAACCAATAATATCCCGCGGTTGTTTTTTAAACACTGATCTTCATTTTGAGCTTCCCATAGATGACTTAAGGTATTTCACATTCAGAAATTTAATAATTGTAATTGTTTATTTTCCAAAATTTTAACATAGTACTTTTAAAGCTATATTTAAAAGATATATAGATTTCAAGCATTTAATATGACATTGCTCAACAGAATAACATTCATAAAGTGCGTTGCTCTAAATTTCTCTAAAAAGTAAAAATAATCCACGCGTTTTGCTCACATTTCTTTAATAATCTTTGTATTATTAAAGGATTAAAATTGGCTCACAATTTATAATGATATAGTTAAAGATTAAACGTGGAAATATATATATATTTCAAGAAGTAGTAATGATCAAAGAACAAACCTAGGGGGATGAAAAGTCTATATAGAAAAACTGGTCAGTCTAATTTGGACCAGGAGACAAAGCCCTTAATTTATGCACGATATTTCAAAATAAAATAAGACTATCCAGTTAACGTAGGATATGAATTCCTAATTTGATTTGATCGAGAAAAATGGATGTTTACCCTTAACATCTAAATATGCTAGGTTAAAGGTCAGTTTCTGTAGATGCAGTCAGCTCTCTGGATAGTGCCAGACATGGACGTGGAACTCAGCTCCCCCCACTCTTGGTACATGGAAGCGCCATCGAATTCGCGTCCGTTTTCTCTAAATAGTTTCACATAATTCAAATGAAAAAGGACGTTTTCATATTTAAAAACAAAGTGCTAACTCTACGGGAATTTTCCTATTCACTTTTATTAAAAAATAAAAATAATTGCATCCCTAAAAAGGATTTGTAGGTAGTTGATAAAACGTATGCGTTACTAAAAATGCTACGATTTTCGTGTTATTTCAACAAAATTAGTGACTTTTTTTTTAGAATTTTTTAGTTCACCACAGAACTGAGTTTTGTATAAAATTCATAATTTATTTAAAATTCAGTATTCTGAAATATAATAAACCTTAACTTTTAAATCGTATTTTTCTAATGAAACTGATTACTACTCATAATTATGTATATTCGTTATTTTTTACAAAAGAATAATCATAAATTCATTGAATAAATAATTTATCAAATAAAACTTTAGTTTTTTATGAATAAAAATTATCTGAAATTAATAGAAAACATGATTTCATTTGTTTTTACGATTACAAAAAGAAAGAAAGATATTCTATTATCGTACATGTATTTGAGTGGCACTATTCAAAGAGAAGCGATTGAAACGCCGGCGCTCGAAGCGATAGCGCAATGGCGGGGATACGTTCGACCAAGAATGAAGTAGAACGGCACTATTTAAAGCGACAATATTCAGGGGGTGAACTATATTAAAGATTTGCAAAGCAGAGCGGTTTACCTTAAAGAATTTTTTTGAGATGAAACAGAACTTTCTTCATCCATTTTACTCTATCAGTTTACCCAAGCAATTTACAGTATTATTGTTAATATTAAAAATATAAGTTTATTAATATTAATAATAATATATAATAATATAATATTAATATTAGCACAAGTCATTTTTCCACAATTTTACGTAGAAGACGAAATGAGATCAAATGACATTAACTATCAGCTTCATTAAGCGGCAGACGGAGGTCTTAGGTGTTTTTCTAGACGAATTTAACATGTTGGATGTTTCAGTTTAACATAAAAACATATTTGAGTTTAATATGTAAACAATATAGTAGAAGTTGCGTGTTAATAACTGTATGTTTAGCTATACTATCTTACACTTGAATATCTATTATTTAATATTCATTTTTCTCCGTGTTGAAATGACCCATATATTTTTAGACATAATAAAGGAGAAACATATTTTCTCAGTGAAGCACTGAAAAAAGTAAGGGTTTAACTAGGGAACTCGGCGGCGTTCCACCGATTTGAATGAAACCTTTTGTATTGTGTTGTGAAAGATGTTTAATGAAAATTTAAATAAAACAATCTTTCCGCAAATTGTTATTTATTTGTTTAAACAAAGATTTCCGTAAAATCGTTTTTAAAGTTGAATAACTTGAACAAATGCAGTCCTAAAGCCACGAAAATAGAGTGTTTATGTATCTGGGGGTGGCTAATTGTAAATTTAGGGGTCCAAAAATTCAAAATAGCGGCCAATTTTTTTTAACATTTATAAAAAAAAACTCAAAATAATGTATTAATACTTGACATACATATTCCTTCAAGGCATTGACAGATAACATGAAGTAAGTTGTACTTGAAATGAAGTTTCTCTTGGAAAGGGTGCATCGAAAACAAATGATTTTTTTCAGAAAAATAATACTTATAAATTACAATAAGAATGCTGGTATCAATTTTACCTCTGCGGGTTATACTTTTAGAGTAATCACCCCTCAGAGTAGGGGGTGAATTGTTCCGCACAGGTCACACGTTCCTTTCGCAGCTCATATCTCGAAAGGTGGTCGTTTTTGGACAAAAGTGTATACAACTAAACTCACGACAGAAAACTCACCCCCCTACTTTGAGGGTTGATTACTCAAAAGGTATGACCCGCAAGGGGGAAAACTTATACCAGAATACTAATTGTAAATTATAAACACTATTTTTCTGAAAAAAATCATTTGTTTTCGATGCACCTTTTCCAAGATAAACGTCAAAAAGCATTTTTTGGGGGTCTTTAGCTCGATTTAAAGATGGTTTCACCCTTCATTTCAAGTCCAACTTATCTTATGTTATCTATCAATGCCTCAAGGAATACGTATGTCAAGTATTAATAAATTATTTGAAGTTTTTTTTTATAAATGTTAAAAAAAATTGGCCGCCATTTTGAATTTTTGGACCCTTAAATGTATAATTAGCAACCCCCAGATACATAAACACTCTATTTTTGTGACTTTAGGATTGCATTTGTTTAAGTTATTCAACTTTAAAAACGATTTTACGGAAATCTTTGTTTAAACAAATAAATAACAATTAGCGGCAAGATTTTTTTGTTTAACTTTTCATTAAACATCTTTAACAATACTATGCAAAAGGTTTCATTCAAATCGGTGGAACGCCACCGGGTTTCCTCATGTTTTAAATCCCATAGTAAAGTAATTAATTGAAAATAGAAAGAGTTAACTTTTATTTAAAATGTGAAATATAACCTTTCGGCTCGATCGGAAAATGGCGGAAACAATCGAGAAGCATTCTCAAACGACACTATATGAAAAATCAAGACTAACGATTTCATAGTTTGCTATGCGTCTCAGGTTTCTGTCGACAATATCAATTTCTAAAATACGTTTTCGAGATTATGACATTCACTATTTTTCTTATTCAAATTAGTTTTTAAAAACTCAGTCAATTATCATTTTTTCCTAGTGTTAATTCTTGAAATTGAGATTCATTACATTTCGTATTCAGATTACTACTTTTGTCGTCTTCGTGTTTTAAATACTCGTATGATAATATTAAACTTCGATGCTGTAATACTAATAAGTGCAATAAAACCTCAGTTTTCCCTATTTTGGAACGATATTATACTAAATTCTAATTCATTTTTTTTATTTATTCTAACAAAAGGTCTCTCAGTGTAGCATTTAGACTTTTCCATATTGAGGAATGACATTCATACAAGACATGTATATGCACTAGAACTACGTATAAAAAATTTAACATTCTTTGGTGCTTGAAATAACAAAATACGAAAGTTTTTTTGTCGCCTTGTGAAATATCGAAAATTGCGCTTACCCCTTTTAGTTTTTCCGCCCTTCATATGTGAACCTTACTGTAGCCAGCTAAGAAGCCCTCTTGGGTCCTCTTAAATGATTTTATATTAATTTAGTAGAGAAATCTCATTAAGTAAATTCCACTTAGGTATAGTAGAGCGAGTAGTAGAGTGTAAACTTTAAAGCGCAATAAGTAGAGAAGAACGAGTTCGGTCAGACTTATACCCAGAGGAAAAAATTACCCTAGATTGAATGAACTGTCCGCGAAAAAAAAATTTAATTTCAAGTGCATTATATTAAAAGAAAAAATGTCTAACTTAATAAATTCTAACGCAATAGTAAATTTACAATATTTTTGTATTTTTAAATTCACACTTTTTTTAGCGCAACTTATTTGTGATAAATCACTGTTTTGAACATAGTATTTTTTTTAATACGAATAAACAATTAATTCAAATATAATTAGCATTACGTATATCTTAATTTGAAGTAGTTGTTGCACCGATTATTTAAAAGATAATCTATTTCAATAAGAAAACTCATAGAACGTGTAATTACAAGATTTAGTTTAAAGAATTTAGGAACTACATTATACGCTACTGTAGCTGTTACTCGTTGCCTAGTTTTGGATATAATTATTTGGTAGGTCAGTGTCAGATTATAGAGTAGGAGGAAGGATTACAAATTGCGTTTAAGTAAAAGAGGCGGGACTGACGGGCTATAAGTGAAAAACGCGAATACCTGGTATTGTTCAGGTATTAGGACTCGGTCCTCGGTATTTTGTAAATTTTCATTTGGAGAGCAATAACCGGTATTAAACGAAAATTGAAAGGATAGAGTTTGAGAGTAGTAAAGTTGATCTTAAGGAACTCGACGAAACCACGTTTTTAAAACAGATGTTAGAAATCGTAAATAACTCAGGTCTCAACAGTAGTAAAGTTGAAGAAATAATTAAAGAAGCTTTAATCAGAGGGCAAAATTTAAACCCAAAAAAGTGACACTCCTGGAAAATGCATCGTGACTTAATCGAAAATATAATTAAGCGCGTGTTGGTCAAGGTCAATGAAATCACAAGTTAAATAATCTTATGTCCACCTCGTGTTGGTATGCAGGTGATTCTTGTAATATCGTGGCCCTAAAATCATAAGGTGCTATCTCACATTTTTTTGCCAACATGAGTTAATGACTCCAAAAGGTAATTCAATTAAATCTGTCTGCATACTTTAAATCTTATTGTAAAATATATTGTCTAAATAGGTGAAATTTATAAAATAAAATATGCTCAAGAAAAATGAATATAAACACGAGGTTCTACATAGTGTCACGTTGCCAGATTACGATCATGCAAATAAACAAAGATGACAATCAGTGCAAAATTCAAGACGGCTTCAAACGTCAAAATTATGAAAGATTAATAGACTGAAAAAAGGATAGCTGCCGTCAACATATTCTCTTTAGCCTCGGCATGCTAGATGGTTGTGCCCCGCATCCTAGTAATATTTTAAGCCGAACCATCTTGGATAGGTGCAACTAGTATCTAGTATTTAGCTGCCGTTAGATGCGGACGGTGGCTATCCGGCATACTGATCCTGCATATGCAATAGATAGGGATGGAAAATATCCCAGTACTTTAGCAAAGAAGATTTAATATTTTTAAATTATTAATCGATATGGATTACTCTCACGTCTATGATTGAATATTAAATTATAAATCTATAAATAGTTATTTTTAAATTTTTAGAGGGTAAAATAAGACATAAAAATCGCTGGGGGATTATATTAACCCTCAATAATAAATTTTGTAGAAATTGTGAATGAAGTTGTTGGCTTAAGTTTAGATGAATTGAAACTAATTAAGTTGTTTTAAACGTTTTTAGTGAACATTGACGTTCAAATCTTGCTTTTGTCTCTTGAGGAGGAGAACATAAAACGCGTCATTATTTAGATTTAATAAAACTCACTGATGAGGGCCATCATTGTGTGCCGAAACGTTTGAAACAACTTAATTAGTTTCAATTCACCTGACCCGAAAGCCAACAACTTACATCAATAATTTCTACAAAATAAGACATAACATTTATATAATCAAGTATTGGAAACGGATGACCATCAAGCTAATGTAGAAGTATTAAGAAGCGTCGGCAGTTCCGTGGTAACGCGATTGGCTGATAACTGCAAGGTTGCGCTGTATATTCTCACTATACGTACTTTTTAAATATTTTTTTATTGATAAAAATGCTTCTTTATTCAATTTTTTAATAACGTTCACTATAATTATGTCATTTAATGAATATTTATTTCTTACTGTCAACAAAAACTCTGTTTACCATATTTTTATTATCACTTGTCACATTTTGTACACTATAAAAATCACCCTTAAAAATAATAATTGTAATTGAAAATAATTTTAAACGACTCTCAATGAATAAAATTCTCAGGATATTGAAACAAATTGCAACCTTAATTAACGGTACAATATATTTAACATTCTACCTTACACGAAAGAATATACGGTGGGATATGCGTAACACATATCTGAGGGCTCGATCGAACGCCAATCTTGATACTAGCCACGGCTATCGCATGAAGCCATGCTCTGAAGCATTGGAATTTGGCATTCGCAGAAATACGGGTAGGAAATACAAAGATCCGGCGACAGCTAATTAAAGCATACTCGCTGCCAGTATTCATTTTTCTCAGTATATATAGCAACGTTGTGAACATTTACATTTATTTTTCATACAAGACAATTGAAGAGGAAACAAAGTTCGTACTGATCTTACAGAGACTTGAGGCGCAGTCCCATGGAGGTGGATTAGTATAATAGAACAGTTTTGACCAACAAGGTGTGCGACTATCCTATTAATCTATTCTATTCTATTAATCTACCTCCATTGGACTGCGCCCTCAAGGTACTATCTCCATGCAGTTTGCCATACTTTTGAAGTACACAGTTCTATCTTAAAATCAATCATTTATTACTCTGAAGTTTAAGGCTGTTGGAACAGGGTGCACGAAGTGACAAGTGATTAAAGGATGCCCTTGTGAACTCGATGATAATAATCGCTAATAATTTTTCAATTAAAAAAATATATATTTATCCAATTATTAGGGAGATTTGCATAGCGTTTCGTAGAATACGGTAAACGCTAAATATTACGCTAATCAACATCGGATAGCGGAAAACGATAATGCCAAACTCGCAACACATGCGCATAAGCGTCATCAAATGATTTTAGCGTTTACATTTGCATTTATCAAGGTATTCAAATAATAATTTCATCTCTAGTAATAACAAATTTTTGTGAGGTTTCTAAGTGTGCATTTCTGAGGGCACCTTAGATTCTGGGAATGCGAGAAATATTATCTTTCTATAAAGCAAGAATAGGTTGTACAGTACTTACCTTATTTGTACGATTATATGTAATACGCCATTTCTATATGTGTTTTGCACGTTACAGTACAAGAAGATACGTCAATGATTCGATAAATACTTTTCAATTGAAAAATTATTATGGATTAATATCAGCGAGATCACAGCGCCATCCTCTTATCACTTGCCACAGTTTTGCTGTGCCGGGACCGAGTAAAACATGCCAATAAAAAATTACAAAAAGAAAAACAGAAGTTGCACTTTTTATTCTAATTTAAAATTCCAGCCAAGACAGTTGCGAATTTTACCGTCAGTGCCTTTCCGTAGTAAGATCAAATACGACTGAACTATCAACGCCAACAACTGTTAGTCGGCTTCCTGCGCACTTCACGTCATTGTTACAAAACTCTCCTCGCATTTTTTAGCAGTTACTGGATATTTTTCAAAAACCCAGATATAAGCGGAACTACCGGCACCGCGAAACCCCTTTCCGGGTGTAGAAAATTTTTTAAGTGCATTTTTAAAACCTCAAACCCGAATGATCGTCTAAAACATTTCCAAAGCTAAATCTTGTAACAGCATTGTAATTAGGTATTTTCACTTAACCACCAGCTAACTTCACTTCGTTGAGTGGTAAGGGAAAAACAATGGATTAAGTGCATGGGATTCGGTCCATTTTTGTCTATTTTCATTAATAATCCAGGTAAAAATTAATTTTACTATATAAATGTATTTGAAATTATTTTTTATTTTTAAGGAATATGTAATGAGATAATAAAATGATAATTATTATTTATTAGCAAGATAGTATAAAAATAATGTTTTGTGCCATGCCCAATAATTCTTGCATTTGGTGAAAAGAGGTGGAAGGAAAAACCTCCAAGAGATCGCTTATGTTTGCTAAATATACAAACTTCAGCACGCCACCCTGCACATGCGCATTTCTGTTATCGTGTCTCATGTTAAACCCGCTCCCCTATGTTATATTTTGATACCTTAATGCATCTGTACATTATGATTGTGTGTCAGAAAACAAAACACGCAATCAAAACGGCAACTGCTAGTCTGCTTTCTAACCTTGGCAAACACAATTAGCGATCTCTTGGAGGTTGCTCGTCCCACTTCCAATATACAAGGATACTACTACTTACTATTTGTTCATGCCGAAAACAGATAAAAATTTTCTTCTCATTATCAGTAAACATCTATATGTATACAAAGTACACCAATTTTGAAAAGCAACTCTTGTAAAGTTAGGAAAATCGACACTACCTTGTGGTTCTAGGGGGGGGGGGGTGGTCTCCGAAGGCAGAGACTGTATCTACCGTCGATCCCAGGCCAATAGGTCGGATTTACTCAATCAGCTTTGACTCAGAACTGTCAAGAAGGATCCCTATCCTTTTTCTTTTATTAAAGTTGAAGTGCTTCAAAGAGGAGACCCAATCCAGGGTCTCGATATTGAGATACATATAGACACAGTGAAACTCTTCTATTGCGTCGGGTTTGAGACTGGTGGTGGTGGGGGAATAACTCAAGAGACTGCTGCTTCGGCTGAAAAAGCTTTTGTTTGTTGACGCCTGAGAGCTCGCCTGAGTTACAACCAAAGACCTCGCGCAGCCTACGCAGCTCTGTTATACCTACCTGCGGCTCGATGTCAATTCTCGGAATGACTATAGAATGGAGAGCTATTGAAGGGTGTCACTGTTTTCCATATATGGGGTATTATTCATGAACTGCCCCAACTTTAAAAGTCATGTCTTCCGATTGCCTTCAAATTTTTCGAGTTTGTTTGCTTAAATGATAATATTATACCCACCAATTTATAGATTTTCACTGCCATCCCTCCTCGAACTACAGGGGGTGAAATTTGCATCCCCCGGGCAAAACGGGAATTTTCAAATGGTCATAATTTCTTTTCTACAAATACGAATGTAACTTTATATACATGATTTCTGAAGGGTTTTTCATGTTCTTTCATTCTGTAAAATCTATTGTTTAATTTCTTCAATTTTTACAAACTCTTCGAGCAGTTTCCATTTTTTAAAGTATTTTTAAACGAAAGCTTGACTTTTTTCCGATAAAAATGTTGTTTGGAATTTTAGAACTGAAAACAGTTATGCAGTTATGCGAAGATATCCGAGCGGAACCCTTCCTTGCGCGCTCGGACAGGTTGGCCAGTCCTACCGGGGACTTGGTTGTATGCATGATTCTCCACCGAAGCTTCACTAAATTCATCATAATTTATTTAGTTCACCTTCTTTTCACGCATTGTTTGCTGCTCTAAACTTAAGGCTTTTTGATTGTCTTCTGAAACAGATCATGTTCTGTTGCGAATGGAGTTTTTTTGTTGTTGCAATTGTCAATTCTCATTTGGAATAAATGCGTGGTATTTTAGACTACCGGGAATTGTAATTGCTTCATTGAATCTAGTATCTATTTTTTTGGTCATCTCTATGCGATCTTCTTTCAAACTGAAAACAATTACCGTTTCCTTTTAATGATTCTTAGCACATTCGAATAACTCCATCGCAATTCGGATTGTATCCTGTGCTGAGCGCTGCAAGCTAGCTTTTGCCGCAATCTGTTCAAATTTCCACCAATCCGGTTACCTGGACCTTTTCCATTTGCGGTTGCCTGGAAATATGTTTCTGCAGAAATTCCAAAATCTATTTTGTGATTTAAAAGATTTATGAAGGCATATTTATTTTTCAAATGCTGCGCAGCTCCGTCGGTCACGTAATTAATTTTGTTAATAGCGCTGAATTTCTTTTTGAGGTACTCGTTGATGAACTTTTGAAATGTGTACACAGCTACAGTATCATGACTTAAACAATCTGAGATGATTGCCATGTTGAAATGCTTCAGTTCGTTTCCATCTTTCTAATAAATAACTACTGTAAATATAGTTGCTTCATTATTATTCCAACGGAAAGATTGTGCAGCATTTTGACAGCAAAGTCAAGCAAAATTAAGTACTCTCCTTCTTTTAGTATAACTTTAAGGTGCTTCAGAAACAAACCTTGTTGTTTCAAATAAAAAGCGTGAGTCACTGTGTCGAAACTATGTACATCCAATAGGTCAGTCATTATAGATCAATCATTTTAATGTCAGGAAAAGATTCGCATTCGTTAAAATGACAAGCGTCAGTGGGTTCACTGCACATCATTTCTTCAAGGCAGTCATGATAATCTGACAATTATCTGTCAGTTTCCTCAGTTATATTTAATTTAACTCTTTCGCATCCTTCTTTTTCATTTCTCATTGGCAAGCAAAAATCTGTGTCCTCCTTTATCTCTTTCTCTAAAATAATAACAGGCTCTTCTATAACTCTGGATGGCTGTAAATTGAGACTTCTACATTCTTTTCTGCAAGCACCACATATTTTACTGCCTTTTGGCAAATCAGTAAACACTATTTGCTGATTTTCTGTTGAAAGCCTTAGATCAATTCCTCTTACATGTTACTCCTTATGAAAAGGATTTGCACATCTGCTGCGAAAACTTTTCATCAAAGACATGGTCAGCGCTAGATGACCATTAGAGGTCTTTAGGGATCTCACTTTGCTTCGAAAGCAGCGATTCGCAAAGGTACTTGAAAACGAACTTATAACCTGAACTAAATAAATAAAAACTACAGAAAAGAAAGATTAACAATTTATAAATGTATACAACTAAGACACAAAAACGAAAAGCAAGAAATTACAGAAAACACACACAGAAAAATTCTAAACACTACACGTTGGCTGCTTTTACCTTTCATGAGACTGAAGTCAGAGTAGAGTAACGCAGTGCAACATTTTGCTTAAGGCCAAGAAACAATTAACAGTCTATGTGAATGCCTTTTGTTTCTTGGTACAATATGAGAAACAAATGAAAATCTATGTACGCGGATGTCTTTTGTTTTTCGGCTATACACGAGACCAAGTTTAATCGAGCCAAAAAAAGGACGAATCTGGTATAATTTATTTATATGAATGGTGTAACCTATTGTTAATAGATTTAAGCCTTTCACAAGTCTGTTTTATGTGATGGCAATTATGAAAATATACAGGAAAACCTCAACAAAAAAAAACATTATGGAGGGCGAGGGGTGAACGCTCTCTGAAAAAATACTTGTGGTCCCTAATTTGTTTATAACTATTTGCAAAAATTTTCGATGCATTAAGAACTGCTGAAATCAACTTTTGGAAAGTTTCTTTACTAATGAAAAGTATGTTTGAATAAATCGAATTTGAACGAAACAACGTCGGTCGGTGCATCGGCTGGATTGGCCGACCTATCCGAGCGTGCGAGGAAGGGTTTCGCTCGGATATCTTCGCATAGCTAAATAACTATTTTCAGTGCCAAAATGCAAAACAACATTTTTATCGGAAAAAAGTCAAGCTTTCGTTTAAAAATACTTTAGAAAAAATAAAAACTGCCCAAAGAGTAAGAAACTTTAAATAAACATTTTAAATGGCAATTTGTTTATAAAAATTAAAAAATTGAAAATAATAATTTCACAGAATGAAAGATCATGAAAAACCATTAAGGAATCACTCATAGAAAACTTAATTCTCATTTGCAGAAAGGAAGTTATGACCACTTGAAAATACCCGCTTTGACCGGGGGATGCAAATTTCACCCCCTGTAGTTCGAGGAGGCATGCTAGTAAACGTCTATAAATTAGCGTGTATACTACTATCATATAGGCAAACAAACTCTGAAGATTTGAAAGCGATCGAAAGTCATGACTTTTAAAGTTGGGGCAGTTCAGGAATATATACCATATTTATTCTTCTATATATTTTCGTTAATGCGTGAGTCGCTGTTGCACGAAAGTTTTAACAGATTTTTCTCGATGCAGAATGTCAATTTTCATCATTCGTTATCAAGGAGATTTTGTTGGTCGTTGCTTTGGCCACTGAACTGGTTGAAATCTTTATGGGAATTAAATTCATAACGTGAAATGTGCTGAAATCTTGAATGACGTAAAAGAATGTCACAATACAAGCATTATTATTCACAAAAAAGTATGATTCAATCTTTACTCTACATCTCTTCTAAACATCAATTTATTCATACATTTTTTTAAATCTGTCAACTGAAACTCTTTTAGTCACACAGAAAAACAATGTCCCAATTTTTCTTTAGTTAAATTATAGTTTGACAGGAATATCTTCTGTGGAATTCAAAAAAGGTTCTCTCAAGTGAACATCTCTAATCGCCTAACTTGTAAATTCATAAAACTTTAGAACGCATAAAAAATAAAATAAAAATCATACCAGTCTATCAGCAAGTGAAGTGACACACATTGTTATTTTGTAATAATTAACAATAAACACTTTGATTTGCTACTGATTAAAATTTTTGTGTAGTACTTCACTTATGCGCGTTTTTCATGAATTTATCTGTATAAACTTTTAATAAATAGAAAAAACGAACAAAGATTTGAAACTTCTAAGCTTCTACTGGAATATTTATGATTTGACATCTCCTCACTAAGTTGTCAAAACAATTGAAATTAAATAGTACAATGTAGGCCATCACGCACAAGTACAAGGTAAACTTGAAAAGACTGGTAATACCCGTGCATGTTTTATGGACCATGTGATGCTAATCCTGTGAATTTTTTATCTCACGGTAAGTCATTGCAAAATTTAGGGCATTCAAGGTGCTATTAAAGTCAATACTTTCGAAAGAAAGTGCGTGGTATTTTTATAGGCAGAGAAAAAGAAATAAATGATATATTTTTAAAACTTTATTTTTATATTTACAGAGCTTGAGACTAAAAATTCGAAATTAATTCAATTACGTTTGACAGTTTCGAAATAATTTAAATATCAATATATTAAGTTTGCAAATTTAACAATTTTGATAGTTACATATTTAATGAAAACAATAACATACTGAATGGCGAGGAATGTATTAGGAACAGTATGAGCTATTAACTGAACTAACTGAATGGAAATTACGACTTTTGCCAAAAATGGAAATTCATACATTTTATTAATTTTAAAATAAAATGTTAAAAATACGTATATTATTACTAATGTTTAGATTATTTTGACTCACCCATTTAGATGATAATAATCAAGCGATAGGTGAAATGATACGTAATAGTCACACGTGTCGTTGAATTTTCATATATTCTTTTGATGATCAATTATTACTCTCTTCCATATGTATTTGGTTATTGTTTCCCAATTAAAGATAGCTCTTGATGATCTCGTTATTCTCTTCATACGAATAATTGGACAAATTAGGTTCAATTTTACGTTGGAAATCAATTTTTATAATAAATTTAACTTGTTTGTGAAGATTTGCCAGGGTATGAATTATATGAAAATATTGTACTTTCTCGTAGAATCAGTTTGTAGTTTTCTACGATTTTGAACGATGTTTTAAAAAGCAAAAGAAAGATATTTGCTAGAAACTATACAGTGCTTTTGCTATTATAGTCAAATACTTTTACAATTTGAGAAGTAATTAAAAATTTGTATGAAAAATTACAATTTTCAGACTGATTTAATTTAATATAATTTATGGTAGCTCTAATTTATACATTTCAATCAGGGGATTTATTCAACATCAATAATGGAAAACAAGCCTACTAGTAGCTACAATTTTTTTCTGGTATTCAGGCACTTTAAACAAACCATTATGCTCCTAGAATTAAAATTTTTAAATACATTGTTACGTTTTATTGTAATTTATTGCTTGTTTTTTTTTTTTTTTTTTTTTTTTTTTTTTGTAAAAACATAAATGCATAAATATTCATTCGGACTACGTTTTGAAGGACCATTACTGTGAATATTCAAATGCTAACTGGGTAGTTACCTCAGTATGGAAAAGCCTCAAAAGCCTGAAAATGAAAGAGAACACAAATCATTCCTTTTCTAAAGGCAAAAGAAGCCACCTGTAGCATCTGTTAATTATACATCTTATTAGTAAATAACGATTCTGTCTATTCAATTTCATTAACGTTATTGGTTTAACTCGGTGAATGATAATATAGTTTAATTGAACATTCATTATCCTTTCAACAATCGCGGTGTGCATGTATGAAATGTGATGGCGACAATGAAATAACAATAATACAATAGTTCTTTCTTAGTACACTTAGCGTTTTTTAAAAGACAAGGGTAAATGGGAAATTAAGTGACTGGTTCGATATTATACAAGGCGTTAGACAAGGATGCGTTATGTCTTCATGGC
>JAAAKG020002696.1:0-21700 GCA_010014905.2 Druon quercuslanigerum | reverse complement strand
AGCCGGGTAGAACCGGGTAGAGGATTGGTTTTTATTTAAACGATTCTTATCAAAATACAAGTACAGTTTAGTGACCGCATAGGACCCGGGTAGAAAATTCATTTGGTATACGAATAGAGACCGGAAATTTACCGGATAGAAACAAACTTTTGGGTTTGCTTATATAGAGACCTGGTAGAATCCGGGTTTAAGCTTTCTTTGGTGCAGTCAGTACATGAAGCCTCATTCGCGGGTATTCCGACCAAACCCGTTTGGAATCGAATTAACTGCGGAGAAAATACGTTCTGTGATCATTCGCGTTACCGCGAAAAATAATAGCCCAATCACTGCCGGAAGCGAAAAAACACCCGGTGGCGCCCATGATAGGACAAAATCCGACAAGGACACATTCGTCCTTAAACCTAGAGTTTGACTCACAGGAGGAACCTAACTCTAGTATTAATCTCCAAAACCAAGAGGACTCCCCTTTAAATAACTCTTCCCCCTTCCTCGGATTTAGATCTTGTTGTGTAGCCGCACTGTCGACTACTATGGCCAACTCTACAGGAAACCCTTCACTTATGGACAACCAAGGCCCTGTGGGTAATCCACTACTTTGACAAAACCGAGACCCTGTGGAAAATATCCCCCTTATAAATATTCAATACGCTGTCAGAAACCCAACCCTTGTAGAAAAGCAAAGCCCTGTGGGTAATCTACATGTCGGAAAAAATTAAGGTCCTCTGGGAAATAACCCTCTTATAAATATCCAATACCCTGCAGGAAATCCACCCCACACATCACCGTACCTTGCGCTCATGAAAATGCGTTATTTGTACAACGACATTACAAGTGCTCAACAGGCAGATGACGAGACATGTAAACTCGTCTCAAAAATTAAACAGCTTGAGTCACTACCCGTTCTGACGGAAAAAGATACCGTCTTTTTTACATAGCATTTTTTAACGATGTTTACCGTGTCCAACAACGCCCCAAGGAGCCAAAAACCCTTGGGAAACTGTCGCCCTCGAGAAAAACCTATCTGTTTGTAGTAACCGACCTTTTTTAAGACGGGTAGAGGCCTTCTCCCTGAGTAACGCTAAGACTCCCAAGATTATCACCGCAGTAGAACGCCAGGTTTTCCGTCGTAGCGTTTATCTCAGACCCCTAGTTACCGATAACGGGCCCCCATTTTGCGGGAGAAAATTCGCTCGAAGCTTGCCAAATCTGGTTTTCATCCTGCTGGACTACTCCCACATACCACCCCAAAGCCCATCCAACCGAACGCCATAATCAAGATCTTAGAAAGGGTATGAGATTACACCTAATCGTGCTCCTCCACAAGGACTGAGATCTCCACATTCCCGCGATTCTATATAACACCCGTACTCCAGGTAATATTGCAAATCGGCTCATTTCGAGCGAAGTACTTTTCGTAGCTAACCTCGAACGTCCTGGTGAATGGGCCTCTCCTAGAAAGAGCGCACCCACTGACAGTTCCAGGTATGCCCGAATCCATAAAGTGAGGTAGCATCAGGCCCAGTATCTAAAGAAAAAAGCACCGAAAGAAGCTCTTAAAGAATCCGCGCAAAATAAGAAGTTGGGGACCAAGTATTTGTCCGAAACCACCAACTCTCGGATGCCCAAAAAGGTTTTAATGCAGCCCCAGCCTTTCTACGCAATGGATCCTTCACTATTCTAGAACGGATTAGTGGATAGATCTATGATCTAGACCTGATCGATCGCCCTTTAGAGAGTAGCCTCATAACTGCTCGGCAACCCACACTTATCGCTAACCCAATGCGCGACCTCCAAGCCATCCCACGCATTGAGAAAAAATCGAGGCTGCCAATAGATACCCCTGGTATCCAGGTCTCAACAAACTCTAGGATCCCCATGGATGCCACCCCTAATATCTAGGTCTCAACAAACTCTAGGCCCCCAATGGATATCCCTAATATCCAGGTCTCAAAAACTCTAGGCCCCTAATTGATACACCTAATATCCGGGTCTCAAAAAACCAAATCGGCTCCAGCATGCTGACACCAGGGAAGAGAGCGAAGCGAACACGAGACCTGATTTCTCGTCACAGAACGACGTTACGATTTCCGACTTCAAATCTGTTTACAATCACGATTTTTATAATGTTTTTGTTGATATATTTTATTACTTCTTATTAAAAGGATGAAGCAGCACTGAATAAATTGAGTTTAAGGTTCTTATTTTATACTTAAAGTAGTAGAGCAATAGGACTATCAGGGCACTTACCGACTGATGGTAATAATCTGATGTCGGTAAGTTAGCATGGAACAGAATCTTTCTCGGTCGGTAAGTGCCGTGATAGCACTGTAGCTATACTACTAAATTTTGTATATTACCAGGGGCAGGAAACCAGGAAATGACCGGATATTTAATTACAAAACCGGATATTTAGTTCTCATCGCAGTAGAATTCAAGTTTTCATTGTTTTGATAATCTTGGTCAATTTATGAAAGTGATTTCAACTTTATCTAAGGTCGCAGATTTTAAAATTATCTCAGATTACTCTAATTAAATCCTAATTTTATTTATTTATTTATTTTCTTATTATTTAGAAACTAAATTATTTGTTTCAAACTGTATGTACTTGGTGAAAATTCCCCTTTTTATTCAGAAAAGTAATTTTTATGGTTGAATATTCATCATTGATAAAAAATCAAACATTATAGTTGAAGATTCATCATTTCAGTAAAAAATTGCAACATTTTAGATAAAAATTGATATTTTCTTGTTCAAAACACAATTTGGATGAAAATTTTTTTTTATTTGCAAATTTAACTATTTCCTTGAAAATCCACATATTGGGTTAAAAATCGAGTTTTTTTGTATTATCTTTTTCTTTGCAAAATAATCTTCTTATTAAAAAAAAATTTCTCGATAGTTGAAAGTTCAGGTATGACAGTGAAATATTTATAATTTCAGTGAAAAGTCAATTATTTCGTTAAAAACTCACGTATTTTGTTAAAAATATATTTTTTGTTTGTTAAATATTTATCATATAAGTAAAAATTCATTTTTCAGGTTGGAAATAAAGTTTTTTGGTTGAAAGGTAAACTCTTTGGTTGAAAATTTATTATTTCAATTAATTGAAAACCTGTTCTTTTTTATGAAAAGAAAGTTTTTTGGCGAAAATTTAACTATGTTGTAAAAAATTTGCTTATTTCTTGGTTGAAAATTATTTTGTTTTTTAAACTAAAAATGGAACTATTATCCCAGTTGAATATACCTTAATTTTATAACAAATTCATCTCTTTGCTGAAACATTAATTTTTGACTTAAAACGTAATTATTCAACATTTAGTTAAAACATTATTGGTTTTAGTTGAAAATTCATATTTTTTGGTAGAAATTAATTTTCCTGGTTAGAAGTTCATCTTTTTGGTTGAAAAATCAATTATCCTAGTTAAAGATTCATAATTTTATTTGAAAATTCATTTTGCTGGTTCAAATTATTCCAAGACAGTATTCGTCACAATTTAAAAGTCTGTCTGTCTGTCTGTCCGTCCGGCCGTCCGTAAACCCGATAACTCTCGAAAAAATAAACTAATCAAATCGATATTTGGCACACGTTTTTAAGGTTTTAAAAGAAAGAACAAATTCGTTAACCAGCCATTTAGGATAAAAATTCAAAAAGTTCATTCATTTTGAAAATTTTTGAGACTTTTTTTTCAGAATTTAAAAATTCTATGTACGGTTATTTATAGTATTGAAAAAGACAAATTTATCCTGATGACTTCTTTCGATAAAAAGAAAATTCTCAAAGTTATAGCATTTTCAAAATTTTTTAAATCAATCAAAAATCCAAATTTGGGTTGCACAAAAAATAATTGAAAAAAAAAATTTGTATTTTATGGCCAAACTATACAGTATGCGAAAAACCATAAGTTAACAAATATTGTGATCCCAAAAAAGATTTAACATTTTGTTAATTATTCTCTTTTTAAAAATGTCACTACTTTGTATAAAATCATTTTTTTAACAATTTCAGTTGAAAATTGACCTTTTCGAGTTCAAAATTTAACAATTGGGATGCAAGCTTGTGTTTTTAAATCGAAAATTTATTTATTTTGTTAAAATAAATTTACTTGGTTGAAAATAAACTCTTTTGTTGAAAATTATTATTATTTTTATTGAAGATTCATCATTGTAATTAAAAATAAATATCTTTCGTTGGAAAAAGCGCTCTTTGATTGAAAGCTCTTTTTTTCTTTAAATAAATAAAAAAATTTTCACCAACAATTTAACAACTTTTTTGGAAATTTGAGACATTTTTGGATGAATATTATTTGTTTGGTTGAAGGTTCAAGTATTTCAGTTAAAGATTTATCATTTTAGTTCAAAATTCATCAGTTTGGTTTAAAATTCCACTGTTCCAGTTGAATATTCATAATTTTATTTAAAATTTCATGTATTTTGTAATTTTTTGCTCTGTTGTGTTATAAAGCCCATGCAGATATTCCGATCGGGGTTTATTAGGGCCCTGGATAGATTTCTCTATTTCTAATCGGGCGCTGGTCGGGGAAAATGGAGAGGGCCTGACTAGTTCTGTAACGCTGTTTTAGCCAGGTTCTAGCTAGAACTTCCAAACGGGCCCTAACGAGTGTGCCCTTTTATCTCCCGATGATTAGTAGGGCCCCGTCTAGACCCATTCTATTACTTGATAAATATTTAATTGAATTAAAAAAATTTAATTGGTATTTAAAAAATAAATATTAATTGATTGCGAGTATTTTGACTTTAAATATTAATGGTCCAATTACTCCTATACTGTTAACAGGAATATCAATAAAATAATTTTGAAATAACTCATTTTAATCGATTGAAATTTTTCCTCCTGTAATATTTCTTTTTTCCCGTTGTAGACTACTTTTTACAATGACAGAAAATGTAACTATACGAGGCACGAAATTCCTTACTAGAACCGGACAGGGCTCTGATCAGTTTTTTCTAGAGCAGATATTGTGATAGGGGCCACAACCAGTTTTTTCTAGACTATAGATATTCTGATAGGGACCCCAGCTAGTTTTTTCTGAACTAGATATTCCAATAGAGGCCCAAACCAGTTATTCTAGACTAGATATTCTAATAGGGACCCCATCGGAACTTAACTTCAAATAGGGACAAATGGAGAAATTTCTGCACAGGGGCGTTGTTTAGAATGAATCTCATGATTTAACATGAATTTTTGTACACTCAACTTCCAGTTTAGTCAAAGTCTTTGAAATCAAAACAGTTCAGTTACGTCAAATTCCCCTTAACCCCACCAATATCTATTGGGCCAGAGAAGATGAACGAGTGCGCTCTATACGTGTGGCGTGTGTATCTGTGTCTGTGCTGCTAAGTAGAGGGGATGTAAAATTTGAAATAACTGGTCGGTGCGTTTTGAAATATATGATCGTTGACATAACTAAGCTTTGACTTAACTAGAAGTTGAGTGTATTTTGCCGCAATTATGAATATATTATTTTTAATTAACCAGGAAAATTGAAAAACTTGACCAGGATAAACTGGAAAATGACCAGGAATTCAAAATCATCAGCCGAATCACCACTCTTATACTACTATTGTTAATTTTTTTTATTCCCAGTACCATGATAAATTTGTGATATTTGTCGTCAATATTTCCTTTTCACGGGCTGTATCCATTCTTCTGACGTAAACTTTTCTCAATCCAACGTGCTGAAGATGCCTATAATTATCGGCTAGAAATCCGTCGCCATTTGAGATAAATCTAAATTTATTTAGCTAAAAAAAATAGAAAAAGATATTGTTATAGGTTTATTTTTTTTTTTTTTAAGTTGAGAGTGAATTAATTTTACCTGGTGAAAGGATATAGGAACAGTTGTAGGAAAAATAATCCAAGTTACAGCCTCGTTGTATGGAGAGGATGTTAAAGAACCTTTATAGGTGTAAAATATTTCAGTGCTTGAAGGCATCAAAGCCGACAAAGTGAAAAATCCATTTACTGAAGCTAGAGTATTAATTTCTTGAACATAGGGTAATATTTTTAAAATTGGAAAAAGTCGTGGATTATCTTCTTCCTGTAACTAAAGTAGATTTTGAAAATTAATATTTTATTTTGATATCAAATAATTACAGGATGGCAACTTGACCGAGAAAAAACCGAGGAAATGACCAGAAAATTAATTTAAAAATCGGGAATTTACTTCTGATCATTTTCATTATTTTAATTTTATTATTTCATTATTAATTAATTATCGAATATTAATAATGATTATTAATAATATTATTATTATTACGTAGTTTTCATTATATTAATTATTTCGATCAATTTAAAAAAGTGTTTTATTTTAAACAAAAAATGTATTTTTTGCTCTAAAAGCTGGCTTTTTAAGAAAATAATTAAATTTTAACATAATAGTTAAAGTTTCATACTCATAAAATAATTTTCCAACAAAAAAGCGTCATAAAAATGAAATTTTTAACCATGATAATTATTTTATTACCAAAAAATTAGAATTCTCAACTAAAAATATCAATTTAAAAAAAAATATGAAAGTTACATTTTCAGTTAAAAAATTAATTTTAAGCCAAAAAAAGTCTTTTTCACTAAACAGTTAAATTTTTAACCAAAAACAATAAAATAATATCAATAAAATATTCAATAAATAAATTTTTAACAATGTGTTTTAACTTTTACACAAGTAGTTGAATTTTCAATTAAATAAGATAATTTAAAAAAAATAGTTAAACTTTTAACCACAGAGTTCAAATTTCGACTAAAAATATAAATCTTAAAACAAAACAAAATTATTTCTCAAGAGAGTAAAGAAGAATAATTTTTAACCAAAAAGTTACATTTTCATTTAAAAAAGAAGAAATTTCTGCTAAAACAGATGAATTTTTAAATAAAAAAGATTTTTTTTTTAAATTTGCATTTTCAGTTTAAAAAGATTTCAGTTGGCTTTACGATAAAAATATGCATTTTTAAACAAAAAATAAGTTTCTACGAAAAAAATGGAAGGAAAATTGTTAAATTCTCTATCAATTCTCTATTTTTTAGACAAAAAATATGAAAAGTGTACTGAACCAGAGGAATTTGTAATTAAAAACGACTGTTTTTTTTAAATGTTGAACTTTCATTCAGAAAAGACTTCAGTTCATGTTTCAACACAAAAATAAAAATTTTAAACAAAAAGTAAAGGGGGAGGGTCTCTAAGGCCGGTTTTTGGCTCAATTTATATTTGGCCGAAAAAATTCTAAAAAATTCCTACGGTATCTACTAACAATAAGTAGTCAATTCCACCCAAAAAGACAACCCTCATCCCCTCTATTCACTTTGAGCACCCCTTAAAAAATGAAAATTTCACCGCTTTTATGCAGTGTTTCTGTGATCGCTCATTTCGAATCCAAGTACCGCTGACCTCTACCGTATCAAACTCAAGGTCATTTGAAGGCCAAACTGCAAAAAATCTGATAAAAGAATCCAGAAAAATAGATACATAGGTTTTTGGGGTCACTGATTTTGAATCCGAGGTCCGTTGACCTTCATCATATGAGATTCAAGGTCATTTGAAGGATAATTTGCGAAAATTTGACTTAAAAAATCCAGAAAAATACATACATAGGTTTTTGGGGTCACTGATTTTGAATCCGAGGTCCGTTGACCTTCATCATATGAGATTCAAGGTCATTTGAAGGATAGTCTGCAAAAAATCTGATTAAAAAAATCCAGAAAAATACATACATAGGTTTTTTGTTTGCTGATTTTGAATCCGAGGTTCGTTGAGTCAAACTAAAAAATATGATGAGAAAAATCCCAAAAAATACACAAATGAGTTTTTGGGAACACTAAATCCAAATCGGGGGTTTATTTATCTGCTCAATGTCAAGTAAAGGTAATTTTAAAGTTAACTCAGTATTATTTCGTGGTGAATCTAGAAAAATATACTGAAATGACCTTCTAGTGACCTTGAATCTGATATAGTAGAGGTCAATGGACTTTGGATTTGAAATCAGCGACCCTAAAAACCTATGTATGTATTTTTCTGTATTTTTTATCGGATTTTTGCAGTTTGATCTTCAAATGACCTTGAGTCTGATACGATAGAGGTCAGCGGTACTTGGATTCGAAATCAGCGACGACAGAAACCTAGGTATGTATTATTCTGTATTTTTTGTCGGATTTTTTGTAGTTTGACCTTCAAATGACCTTGAATATGATATGATGGAGGTCAAAAGACCTTGGATTTGAATTCAGCGAACCCAAAAACCTAGAATCCCTTTTATGGATTTGGGGAGGGGGGCGATAAACACTGCATAGAAGCGGTGAAGGTTTCTATTAAAAAAGATGAATTTTTAAAACAAAAAGACCAATTTTCCAAAAAAAGATGATTTTTCTGTTTGAAAAGGATTTCTGTTGAATTGCATTTGACTTTTCAAAACCAAAAGATAAGTTTTTTATATAAATAATAAGCTTCTACGATAAGAAATTAATTTTTAATTCAAAAATACGAATTCTTCCAACCAAAAAAGGATGAATTTTTGAATAAAATAGTTGAATTCTCTAAAAAATAATTGACTTTTTCTACGAAATGGTTCAATTTTCAACAAAATTGTTGAATTTTCAACCAAATAGTTCCATTTTCGCTAAAAAAGTTGGATAATCGTTTTAATCAATCACTTTCCCAATTTTTTCAAAAAATGGATTTATCACATTTTATTCTCTTACTGCTCATTTATCTAACTTTATCTGGGAATTTAAGAAACTAATTATGGTTTTTATTTTAGGACAGGGAATTTCCGAAAGGAAATTTAATTTCACTTGGCACAGGGAATTTTTTACATTGTTATAATTTTTTTGTTTGAAGATTCATAATTTTAGTTGAAAATTCATCAGTTTGGTTGAAAATTAATTTTTGTAACTGAAAAATTAACTGCTACATTTTCGTTAAAAGTTATCTTTTCTAATCAAAGTTTTGTGGAAAATGATCTTTTTCTTTGAAAGTTACTTTCATTGTTTAACAAATTTTCCTTTTTCATTTAAAATTCAAGTGTTCTAGTTAAATAATTATTATTTTAGTTAAAAAATCACGTAAAGAAAATTGTAAGTAAAATTACTTGGTTGAAAGTTAAACACTTTTCGCTAAAAAATATTTTTTTTTGTGAATATTCACCATTTTAATAAAAACTTCATTTTCTTCTTCCATAAATTTATTTCAAATTTATCTCTTTGTTTGTACATTCATCTTGTGACTAAAAATTTAGATATATAAATTTGGGTTAAAAAAATAAATTTTTTAGTTGAAAATAGGTCTTTTTTTGTATAAATTAATTTTTTTTTCTTAAAAGTTCAAGTATTTCAGTTAAAAAATCATCACTTTAGCAGTAAACTTCCATTCCATGTTAGTAACTTCCATTTAAAAAAAAAATTTTTTTAAATCAACCATTTGGTCAAATATTTGTCTTCTTTAATTGAAAATTTAAGTAGTTCGATAAAAAATTGATATATTTTGTTGAAAAATTATTTTCTTTAGTAGAAAATTAATCTTTGAAAATTCATGTTTTTGGTTGAAAATTTAATAATTTCGTTGAAAGTTCAGAATTTTGTTAAAAAGTTATCCTTTTTTGTTAAGAAAATTTTTCTGTTTGAGTAAAAACTCTAACTTTTGGGTTGAATATTCAATTTTTGTTTCGAAAATTCATATCGTTTAGTATAAATTTCAACTATTTCAATTTTCACTATTTCATTTTTTATTAAAAGTTCTTATTTTTGTTTCAAAAATTCAACTTTGGTAAAATTTTTATCTTTTTTGATACAATTATCAACCATTACATTTTTCACAGGAGTTCATTATTTTTAGTTGAAAATTCTTCTCTTTAGTCAAAAATTCCTCAGTTTAGTTTAATTAGAAAATTTAGTTTAATTAATTATATATTATTAATAAATTAATTGTAATTTTTAAAAATGTTAATTTTTAGTTTAGAAAATTTGTCTGTTTTTGTTAAACTATACTTTTTAAACTGAAAATTTAACTATTCCAATTTTAGTTTAAAAAAAATTTTAATGAAAATTAGACTATTTCGTTGAAAATTCATGTATGTTGTTCAACATTAGTTTTTCTCGATGAAAATTAATTTTTCTATTGAATTGTACTATTCAATTTTTTGTTGAAAATTTTATTATTTTTTCAAAATTCTTTTTTTTGGTAAAAAACTAATCGTATTGGTTAAACCCAAATCTTTTCAGTTGAAAATTCATAGGTTCAGTTGAAAATTTATCTCTTTGTTTGAAAATTTAACTATTTTATAACAAAATTCGTTGTTTTTCTTTTTAGGCTAAAAATTAATTTTTGTGAACTGAAAATTTAACTGATCCATTTCTAGATTAAAATTCAACAAAAAATTGAAAATTTTTCTGTTTTGGTACAAAATTAATCTTCTTGTGTTAATTGGATTTTTTGTTGAGAATTAATCTTACTCAAATGAAAATTGGACAAGTTTTTTGAAAATTCATCTATTTTGTTCAAAATTAGCTCTGTTTTGTTGAAACTGTTTTGTTGAGCTCTTTGGGTTGAAAATATAACTATTTTGTAGAAAATTTGTTTTCTTTTCTTTGGTTAAAAATTAATTTATTACTCGCTTGGAAATTTCTCGGTGTTTTTAGAAAATTCATCTTCTTTGTTGAAAAGTGATTTTGTTAAAAATACAATACTTTTACTTGAAATGTTAAGAATAATGCAGTACCAACATTAATTTTATTTAAAAGAATTTATTCCTAAATTTTCGTGAAAACTTTTCGTATTTCTCTTCTTCTTAGAGCATTAACTAAAAAGCGTATTTTTGTGAAATTTAAAAAATTTGGAGTGCCTTGCTATATTACTTGAAAAAAGATTCCCAAAATAGCGAGTCCATCCGAATTATTCAAAGCAACTTCCATGTTAGGATAGATCTTGTTTCTGTGAATAAGATGCATTTCCATTGGATATCTAAAACAAATTGATATTTATACAACTTATACAATTTAAGTGTAAACTATAATTTCTATTTTGTAATTTTGGTCTAAAATACCTGACGCAATTTAGGACATGTTCAGAACCTCTATTATTTCTGCGTCCCCAATGAAAATGTAGCCCTTCAAATTGATAATTTTCACCAATGAGCATAGCACCAAAAATGTAGGGAATCAAACTCTGGGTTGAGTCCTTGTTGATAGTCAAAGACACTGAAAAAATGCCTTTCTCAGCAACAAATTTACAATTTAACTTAATTTTTCTACCGGGAAAATTACCTGAGTGTCCATCATTTTCCACGATGACTGGATTTTTCAAAAAATTGTGATATCCAACAATTTCCAAAGCTGGAAGAGGCAAATGAACAGAGCGAGCTGAAGATAGGGCTATAGGTGATTGAGATTTTCTATTACAAAATCTATGATCTTCCTTCAACAAATGCTCATCTGACATACACAAAGGGAATTGTAAAAGTTGTACAATTTTAGAATTTAAAAATTATTAAACTCACGTTTTTTATCAAATCCATAGGATTTCGAGTTTTTAGCCTTGAGCAAGCTGGAAGCTGAAAATTTATTTAATATGTGAAAAATGAAATTTGGCTGACCATCAACCAAATAATTGTAGTTTCAACCAAAAAGATAAAATGTTATTCATGAAAATTAATTTTTAATAAAAAAAGAATTGTTTATAAAACAGTTTATTTTTACCAAATAGTGGAATTTAAACATTTGCATTTAAGAAAATTAATTTTAATCGAGAAAAAAGAATTTTCAAGTACAATGAGGAATTTTTAACCAAAAAATTTTATTTTAACAAAGTAGTTCAACTTTCAACCAACTAGTTTATTTTTCAAACACATACTTGGATTTTCAACTAAAAGAGAGCAATTTTCAAAAATATACTTGGATTATCAAATAAAAGAGATATCCAATTTTAAAAATAAACTTGAATTTTTAACTAAAAAACATGAATTTTCGACCACAGATAGATAAGTTACATCTGCAGTTAAAAAATTAAGTTTGATTTTATTTTTTTTTTTTAATTAAGCAAGTTTGGAGGGTGGTCCAGTTTTAGAAACAAGAAGCAGACTATGTGCGACTCGAGAGGAATGTACGGCCTAGGGTTGGCTCGGAGAGGTCAGGTAGTTGTGGCTTGGGCCGAAGTACGGGGAGAACTTTAGTCGGGTAGATCCTGTTGTGGTGATGTTGATGGAGGCCATGTTTCAGTCAGAAGGAATGTAGAGAAATCTGATGGGGAGGGGTCCTTGACTTAGATCTTCTTCGCCCGGGCCAGGGTTGCAGTAAGCTCGGGGAGAAGTTCTGTCGGGTTAATCTAGTTGTGAAGATGATGATGGAGACGATATGCCAGTCTGGCGGAATTCAGATAGATCTAGGGGGGTCCTTGGCTTCTGGCTTCTTCGCCCGGGCCAGGGTTAGAGCGGAGAGGCCAGGGATATGTGTCTTGAGCCGAAGCACGGGGAGACTTCAGTGGGGTAGATCCTGTTGCTGGAATCGTAATTAAGACGATGTGCCAGTCGGGAGGATTGCCGAGAGATCCAGGTGGTTCCTTGGCTTATGTCTTCGTCGCTCGGGCCAGGGTTGTAGCGGAGAGATCAGGAAGATATAGCTTGTGCATAACCCGGGGAGACTTCAATCAGGTTGAACTAATTTTGGGTATGGTGATTGAGACGACGTGCCAGTCGGGAGGAATGCAGAGAGATACAGGGGTTCCTTGGCTTGATTCTTCTTCGCCCGGACAAGGGTTAGAACGTGGAGGCCAGGGTGATGTGACTTGGGCCGAAGCCCGGGGAGACTTCAGTCGGGTTGATCTAACTGCGTGGATGGTGATTAAGACGATGTGCTATTCGGGAGAAATGCAGACATCCAGGACAAGGGAAATGTTACTTGGGCCGAAGCCTGGGGAGAAGATCAGTCAGGTTGATCTAGTTGTGGGAATGCTGATGGAGACGATGTGCCAGTCCGGAGGAATGCAGAGAGATTCAGGGAGGTCTTGGCTTCATCGCTCGGGCCAGGGTTGTCCCGGGGAGGTCAAGAAGATGAGGGTTGGGCCTAAGCATTAAGAAACTTCAGTCGAGTTGATCTAGTTAAAGGGATGTTGATGCAAATAATGTGAAAGTTACTTTCCTTCGGCGGCGATGCACCACTCGCGACGCAGGTGAAGTGGGGGTTCACTAGGGAGGATTGTTTCGGAGATATTACCAGGAGGGGGGTTCAGGCGGTTGCAGAGATGCGCCACTAGGAATTCTAAGTATTCTGACATTTGAGGTTAGGATGCCTAGTCAACGAAAAAAAGAAGAATGTATGATGTTGGCATAGAAAAATTTATACATCAAACTCCCGCTCTCAGTTACTCTGTTTTTGGCCTTCCTAGAACGTCTGTCTCAGGGGAGCGTGACGAGAGGAGTGGCGACAGTTGTTTAGGAACGATCTCAGTGCGCCACTACGCAGTCAAGTATATTGCGCGATAGCATGAATTTCAATTGAAAACGGTTCAGGCAGCCCTGACTGTTTAAGTTTCGTTCCCCCCGAATTCAGTCTAAGGCAATTTGAAGGCCTTCCCCGACCCTGAACTGAAAGCGAGAATTTCGTGTAATTATAAATATACTTAGCGGATATGAATCTATACGGTCTTTCGTTGACTGAGGTTTTCTAACATTAGGTGTTTTAAAAGTGGGTCAAAGCTTACAATTATGCCTGTTCTGCATTCTCCTACGGTGTTTCTTGACCGAAGGGACTTGTCTTGGTTGCTCAAGGGCCTTTTTCAAGGCCGCCTTTGTCGGAGTTCCTGTACAGGAGGGTTTTAGATTGTTTGGGGCCATTTTAGGGGCTGCCCTCGATGGATGCGCTGGTCCGGAGGGTCAAAAGTTACCAGGGGCAGTAGTACTCATTCGGCGTCTTCGTGAAAGGAGTAGTTTTCCTCGGTCACATCGTGTTTTGCCAATGTCTGCTTCGGAATCGTATTTGTCTGTCCGGTAGGGCTTCGCATACGATTCCTCAGTGAATATTTTTGTAGAAGGGATGTGAGTTACCATTGTGGATGGATGTAATACAGAGAGTTGATTTATTATGTGGGGTTTATTCTCAATGTGGAGAGCGAAATATTTGCAACGGGTGATTTTTTTATCAAAAAGTTTCGCACTGAGAGTCGACTTTTCTACAAGAGGGCTACTTGCCACAGAAAGTTGATGTCCATTAGCGTGATGACTTTTTAAACGGGTGACTTGACACTAGGCGTGGTTTTCATGTGGGAATGGATTTGACACTAAGACCTTGATTCACTAAAGGAAGAGGGAATTATTTACACGGGATGACTACGGGATTGAATTGCATAGGTATGGGCCCTGTGGGCAGCATTCCCATAGCGACTTGATTTTGTTTGAGAGGTATGTTTCTCACAGGGGACTGTATATGTCCCACAGGGCCTCATTATTCACCGAGGGGCTGGTTTCCCGCAGGGTGCTGCTTCTTTACAGATTAAAAGT
Organism: Druon quercuslanigerum; assembly: GCA_010014905.2. Taxonomy (NCBI): domain Eukaryota; kingdom Metazoa; phylum Arthropoda; class Insecta; order Hymenoptera; family Cynipidae; genus Druon; species Druon quercuslanigerum. The sequence goes on along the minus strand of JAAAKG020002696.1, from coordinate 7,204 downwards.
TTTTCACAGAGCATTGGTTTCCCATGGGGGTTGATTGTTGTTCGGGAGTGGCCATGTTTCTAGCAGGACGAACAATTTTGAAGGCGGAGTAACTTGGTGGAAAGTCCGTGCTCTAGAACATATTTCCTGGGTGCACTCCAAGTTTAGAGATCGACGAGGGTGGGTAACTTTATAAAGGGAGGGATTCCCGTAGGACCTTGATTTTGTTCAAACGGTGCGTTCCCCACAGGGTGTAGATTTGTCGAGGATTTTTTGCTCTAGTGACTACTAATAGGGTGAGGATGCTCTAGCTGGTTGAACTCCAGGTATAGGGACTGAAGAGTCCATATCGAATTTTATTGAATAATGGTTGACACTGGTTGTTTATTCACTCCCAGAAGTGAGAGTAATTTTTTCGATGAGAGTAACGCGTACTCTGAGTGTAGGGAGCCTTCTTTAAAAGAGGAGTGTGTAGAACAGATGATGTGTGAATAAGTGTATTGACTTTTCTTTCAGGCTCCACGTTGGGCGCGAAATTGAGACCAGTCTGTGTGTTTAGAGTGATTCAATAGTTATTGGAAAGTTAAGAGGTTAGGATCAGAATCATATCGGAATGGTAGAAACAAACTAAAGGTGGCGTTGTGTATGCGAAGAATAATAAAAAGCGCCAAATTTGATGTAGGAAATTAAGACTTGAAAAATAGAAATGAATGTTATGAAGTTGGTGTTGAAAGCGATAGTACTGGTGAATTGGGAGGACAAGGGAAAAGACTAGCAAGTAGGTCTCCGTTTAGCTAGATCTATTTTTATCAGCGTTGACTCACGTATTTTCCTAGAATCTGAGAATTTAGGACAGGCTAGCGGCGAGGTTGTAGTGGTTAGAACGTAGTCTTGAGATGATGAGTATTCATTTTCTATCTAGATTAGATTCCAATTCCCGCCGGTTACGAAGCTTTACTCCAAGCTTCCAGAGCATAGTTCAGATACAGGGGAAGGATTGTGGACCAAGTGTCAGTGTGTGGCAGTTTGATCTCATGAAAGGTTTCTTCTACAGTAGCCGATTTTGCTAAATTATCCGCGTTTTCATTACCTGGAATGCCCTTGTGACCAGGGATCCAGAATAAAGTTATTATCAGATTATTTACTGAAGTAATGAAGAAGAAGGATTTTTAAGATAAGGTATGATGTAGAGGGCGAGTCATTAAAGTTTTGACAAGCTTGTAAAACGCTTTTTGAGTCAGAGAGATTTACTGAGTTAGGAATTAGTCTATCCAAAATAAGCTGGATTGCCTCATTCATAGCCAAAGCCTTCGCTGTATAGATTGAAGCATGTTCTAATATCTTGATTTTGATCTCTACATTAAGTTGCGGGGAGTATATTGAGGCCCCAACGAAAGATTTCGGGAATTTGGAGCCATCCGTGTCGAAATGGGTAAAAGCAGAAAATTTGTTATTAATAAAATTGTTGAAGACAATTTCCCGAGAATTACTATGTTGCATAGTTAAGCACAATTTAAAATCAGTTGTTGGTCGGAAGAACTTTACTTAATAGGGAGTTAGGAAATGTAGCGGGGCAGCTGAGTTTAAAACTCTGTCCCTAAAACATTTGAGATTGTACTAGGATTTCAGGAGGACAAAATTCTTGTTCAAGTTGTATTGGGTTAGACTATTTTTTATTATTATATAGAACAAATTATAGAGGGTATCGTGGATTGGATGGTTAACAGCAAGAAAGGTTTTTATTAGAAAGTCTACTAATAGTTGGAATCTATATCTTAAGGGTAACTCCTTTAGTTCTGCATGCATGACAATGATAGGTATGGATATACGGTAACCAGATATGACACGCAAAAATCTATTATGTAATTTGTTTAATTTCCGAAAAAAGGTATCACCACTGTAAATGGTAAGGACATGACTACCATAGGGCACGAACTAAGATTTAGAAAGGGATTATTATTCTGAAAGGAGGAATCACTTTCTAGGAAGGAGCTTGAAAGAGGTGGTATGGTCGCATTAGATAAATCATTAGACATAATTAAAAAATTTATAATGTACTCATTCATATCATCTAATGTATTCAGATTTATGGAACTTGAAGTAGGCGAAGGTGTGTTCATTAATCTGTGGCGAAATCCTCTCATTATTTTCCAAACATTAGCAACCTTATTGACTTGAAATCTTTTAGTGGCGAGTGCCTTATCACACTCATTATTCCGTCATCTATATCTTTTAGGAGCTTGTAATATGCATTAATAATATCATGTGAAGGTTGAAACTCAGGAAGATTATCTTCTTTATGGAGAGATGACAAAAAGGATATAAAAATTTGCCACTCTACTCTCTTTAAATTGTATTTGTGTGAAAAAAACTGACAGTATTGAAATGGAATACTAAAAGTAATTTTTATTGAGAAGTGATCACTGCCATTGTTATCATCAAGAATCGACCAAGAAGCAATTAGTTTCAAGTTAAAGGATAAAATCGATAAATCTATAGTTTATTTGGAATATCCTAGACGACAAAAGAGCGTCGATTCTCCATTGTTAATAACAAACAAGTCTGTGTCGGCTAATGCATTGAAAACTGAAATCCCTGATGGACAAGTAGATTCGCAACCCCAGGATGGCTGATATGCATGAAAGTCTCCCGGAATGAGTAAACTAGAAAAGTTCCACGTCAAGTCAAAGAACGTTTGCCAGTTGGTTGAGCTGACGGTAGCGCAAGGATTTCTATATACATTAACAATGAGCAGTTGTACCAAATCAGTTGGAATGACCACCGCTAGGGTATCAAACATATCATCAACACAATGGACTAAGTAATCTGTTTAAAGGGAATATCGTTTTTAATCGCTATCATTAGGACACCCCCTGCTTGATCCGGGCGAACCTTTCTTATAACGTTAAAACCCTTGAAAAGATATCTGGACGTAGGTTTGAACCAGGTTTTATTTAGGAGGATGATATCAAACCTGTATAAGATTTTTTCAAGTGAACCTTTTTTAAGAAAAATGCCCCGACAGTTCCATTGAAGAATGTTTAGGGAGGATTCAGCAGCCATTGTCTAGGAAGAATTTTGTTCGTAAAAATCTGTGAGAGGGGTGCAAGATTAAGATTTTGAGGGAGGTCGTAGAGGGAACTAAAAATATTTAGCAAGGCAAACAAAGGGGCGATCTGATTGCAAAGTTGGGTTAAAAAAGACATGATCTGTGAAAGGCTTTCTGCAAATTGAAAAGGGAGTGAGGAGTAAAATGAGGGAGCAGGAGTAGGACAGAGGTTGATGTTGTTCGGTGGGGAGGGAATATCAGTGACATAACTGGTATTAGAACAGGTCGAATTTTTTTTTGAGTGATTCAAATCTGAGTGTTTATCGCCTTGGTTGGGATTCTGGCGGAAATCTAATAGTTGAACACGTTTTTTATTCTGGTGATGTACTGTTGCTTTGGTTTCGAGAAAGCCGCAATGGTTGCAAAAGGTAGTTTCAAGCTTGAACTCGGATTACCCAAGGCAGAATCCAAGTCAACGTCTCCAAGGTTAGGAAAATTGGAATAATTAAAGTTAGGTGTCTGTGAAAGAGTTAACATCAAACCTCGAGTTGTTTCTTTGCGCACTTCTCTTCTCCTGATGGAATAGACGTTTGGAATAGTTAGTGGGACGATTTCTGAACCCCGCAATTTTCCTAATCAAGATTTGGTCCAGGAAATCTGGACATTTCTTGTCTGATGCCAAGTGAGTGCGCTTGCAGTTCATACAAACATTCGATTTCTCATGGGGACATTTGACCCCAGTATCATGAGGAGCACCACCACAGAATCGAAATCCAGGGTTTTTACATTGTTTGGCCACATGACCAAATCTATAGCCTTGATAGCAAAGTTTGGGCTGAGTAACATAAGGTTCGACTTTACCTCTCAAATTGAAGATATCAATGACGTCCGGAACTTCTTGACCCTCTAATTTAATTTACACTTTTTAGTTTGCATTAGTTCGCCTTTCGAATTTTTCCTTACGAAACGACGAAAGCTAAGAACTAAGGACTAACAACTTGACCGCGATTATCTAATTATTTTGTCTTCTGAAATATGGAGAGGTATATCTCGTACTATTCCTACACGAGCGACGCGATAGTTAGGAATAAACGCGGTCAAAACTAGCAACAATTTTGTTGGCGCTCCTACCATCATAGCATTCTACCTGAATTCGCGAGAGGCTAGACTTTTCAACGTGTTTGATTAAACCTGAAGGCAGGTATGTAGAATTTTCCCGACCACCATAACATGTTTTGGTTCATAATTTCTCTTTGGTTCCACAATTCTAAAAAAGGAACTTTTGTTGTGAACAGAGTAACGATTTTTAATAGGTTATCAGTAGAATTAAATTCTCTAGAAACACCTGTGTGAGGTCTTTTTTTCTTTTCATTAAAGACAGAGATTCATCAGGTGTGAGGAGTCACGCTTCACCGGCCTCTCCCTTAAGGAGCTGAAGTTACGGAGGGTTGTGTGTGTCGACGAAGAATTAAAGTTTTAAAAGTTCTGTGATTGTTGGATTTCTTGGCTCAAGTTAAGTAAAGAGCTATTTACAACACTTTGGTCCAATTCTGATTCAAAATTAATTTGATTATCATCATTAGCTGGAGATCCGACTTCGCTTATGGAACCATTTTTATCAGAGGGATCCGAGTTCCCTGCAGGACCCGACATATTATGGCGCAGGCCACTTGGCCTTTGCAAAAAACACACAATTACCTACCTGTGTTTATTATTAGGTTGGGAAAAAGGAGGTCCTAGAAGTAGAGAGAAAGGAACTGATGGCGCGTTACACCTTAGCGGCTGCTGCAATAACTAGTAAGTAGCCTTGAAAAGCAACGACGATTGAACGAATGATCTATCCTTGACCACGTCTCAGATGCAACTCGAGTTTAAACTTGACAGCCATACAATATCTAAATTAATAGCTACTAAGCCCATCACTCCAAGAATTTACGGGCTGCCAAAAATCCACAAAAATAAGATTCTACTCAGACCGATTGTCAGCACAATAAACTCACTAAATTACAACCTAGCCCGCTTCCTCGCCATAGAACTAAATCATTTTACAGGAAACTATCACTCCCTTCCAAAACTCATTTGACTTTATCAAAAAGATAAAACAGATTGACATTCAACCCGAAGACATCATAGTGAGTTTCGACATAGTATCTCTGTTTGCAAAAGTAACAATCTCTTATACAATTGATATTATTAAATATTTTACAAACTTCCCTTCCCAGCTCGTACCTTTGATAAAATACTGTCTCGATAATACTTGCATAAGTACAAAGGAACATGAGAGTAAAGTCAGCCTAATACATTTCACACAATCATTACTAGCTGAACATCATGTCGAAACAGGACATAAGATTTTATTTAACAAAACAACCGTCATCACGAAAACTCACAATATTGTTTCAAGAAAACATAGAGAAGCAATCGAAATATTAAAACACCCTAATAACATCAATAAGGACAATGTATACGACACCAATCCAATTTGGTTTACCGTCCTCCCGGATTTAAAAGAAAAACACTGGATTGACCAATCAGGTTCGACTAGTCCTCGCGATGGTGCGCTCTGGCCAATCACAAGTATCGCAGACAGTATACATAAGAGTAACATAACCTGATACCTCAGTTTCAGGTCAGCCCTGAAGAAATGAACTGCAATCTTCACGAAACATCGGAAAAATTCGTAGTTTTTTGTACACGATTGGAACCCGAAATATCTGTTTTGATCAAAATGAATCATCGTGAAAACATTAAGGTGCTTCCTCAGGCTTGAAAATTCGCCATATGTATTACTCTCCCAAGCTTTTCTCCTACAATCATGAATTGTTTGATTTCATATTTTAAACACAGAATATAAATTTTAAAATGCAGAAAAGAAAAGAGCTTTTTCGAAAAATGGTCTGGTTCTTGTTTTATTGCAATTAATTGAAGTCATTAATTTTATGCGCCTGGGAGGGAGCAAACAACCAACACGAGTGCAGTTATGTTGAACGGAGTATGGGGCTGGATAGCGAAGTGTTATTTTTTTAACGATACTGTAAACAGTGTCAAAACCCAGGCTCGAGCCCAGAACTGAGATTGATTGCCTGTTATGACTCTCTCAACTTTCCTATTGCTAGAGATAAGAGCCAACTAAGGCGATTTGTTTATTACAAAAAAAAACAAATTTTCAAACAAATAGTGTAATTTTCTATAATAAAAAAAAGATAAATTTTCAACCAAAAACGGAATAGTTAAATATTTTTAAGAAGATTAATTTTCACCAAAAAGGCGAATTACCTGCAAAAGGTTTGAATTTTCAACCTGAAATTTCAGCATTCTGAAAAAAAGTTAACTTTCTACCAAGTAGTTAAATTTTCCAATAAGTAGTTTTACTTTTAAGACACAACAAATTTTATATATTTTCAAGCCAAAAACACGAATATTTACAAAACCGAATTTATTTTAACAAGAGTTCAACATTCAACGGAACAGTTGAATTTTCAAGTAAAAATATGAATATATTCAAAAAAAAAAAGAATTTCTTAACCAAGGAGATCCATTTACTTCCGCGAAAGGCGAATTTTCAAGAAAACACATGCATTTTCAACGATATTTTTCGTTACTTTAATCTTGTTGAATAAAATATTCAATGCAATTGTAATTTTTTATACTCACAATTTAAACTCCCTGAAAATTGTTTTGTTTATAAATAATTCAAAATTTAATATTCAAACTTAGACTGAAATCTATCTAAAGTATACCTTAATTATTTTATTGCTATAAATAGATACCTAATATTAAAAACATAATCAATTTTAAAATCCATAATGACAAATTTTACAATAATAAAAGTTCAAAAAAATATTAAATGGACTTCAATAATTGATTAAATTATTATATCTAACAGATATACGAAAAATAAATAAATTACAACTTTTACAATCTTTTTATACCAATGCAAAAAAAATTTCCCTTCGGTTGCGATAGCGTTTTTCAAAATCTTTGTATTAAAAATTAAAAATTACTTTATAATTTAAAAGTTTTTTTCGAATAATTCAATTTCAAAAATTTATAATTTTTAAAAATTTACACTTTGAAATTTCTACAATGTCAGCAACTTTGACTTTCAAGCAGTCAGTGTAGTTGAAATTAGTATTAAATTAAAAATTATTTTTATTTTAAAGTTTTTAATTTTTT
>JAAAKG020002695.1:0-46854 GCA_010014905.2 Druon quercuslanigerum | reverse complement strand
CATGACGTTTCATTTTCACTGGCTAGCCCCCAGCGCCCAGCACCAGCAACCCGGCATAGGGAACTTCGTTCCAAAAATCATTGGGATAAACCAATTTGAGGATTGAAAATTATTTACGATTTTCCGATGTACGACTCAATTAATTAAGTTTTTAACTTGTCGAGTGAGCTTAGATTTCGCTTTTTTATACATCTCAAACGTCGTGAACTTGGCGCTAGAGGATGAGCGGTACTGACGATCGCTAGCTTCGATGCACGCAGCCTATGACAGAAGCGGTTCACCTACATGCAATGTTTAAGTCTGAAAATAGATATCAGAACCAAAAAGTTTGACCCTTTTTCTTATTGTTTTTGGGGCTACCCACCCATAAAACGATAAAGATAACTCGCGAGACACGCTTTATATATGAGGTTTGATAAAAAATAACGAAACTTTTCAAATTTCCCAGGCTGTATTCGTTCGTTTGGGAATTTTTTTGTCATGTTGCTGCACTTGTCTGGATATTGTATGGACATTGGTAGCCATATCGCATGTTTACTCTGCCATCAGCTGTCAGTGAAGTTATATATGTTTTAATGTGCTCAGCGATTTTTCAATTTTGGAAAAAATGGATCACAAAAAAGGAATAAAGTGCAGTAATGTTCTTGCAATGTTAAAAGTCGCTTTTGGTGATTTGGCTATGAGCCGAGCAAGAGTTTTCCAGTGGTATAACCGTTTTAAAAATGGGCGGGAAGACCTTGAAGATGACGAGCACTTTGGGTGTCTTCGCACATCGGTAACGGACGATACCGTCGAGAAAGTGGAAAAAATAATTAGGAGCGATCGTCGAATTATTATTAGAGAGGTTGCTGAGGGTGTCGGTATATCATACGGCTCATTTCAGACAATTTTTACGGATGTTTTACACATGAAACGTGTGGCAGCAAAAATTGTCCCGAAACTGCTGAATTTCGACCAAAAGCAATATCGCCATGACATCGCTCAAGATTTACTAAATGAAGTGAATAACGACGACCCTGCATTGCTCGAGCGAGCCATAACAAGTGAAGAATCATGTTTTTATGGATATGACGTCGAAACTAAGGCTCAATCGTCCACCTGAAAGCAATCAACGTCATCAAGAGCGAAAAAAGCACGACATATTTGATCAAACGTGAAGGTTTTACTCACTGTGTTTTTCAATTTTAACGGTTTCATGCAATACGAGTACTTATCTAAAGGTCAGACAGTCAATGAAGAATATTATGTAGGAGTTTTACGTCCTTTGCGTGAAGTAATTCGAAAAAAACTACCAATTTTGTGGCAAAATCAGTCATGGCGACTGCACCACGATAATGCACCTGCTCATACCTCAATGTTTGTTCACTGAATTGATGCCAAAACCATCCTATTCATCGGACATGGCCCCCTGTGGCTTTTTCCTATTCCCAAAGATGAAGAAATCCATGAAAGGAAGACGCTTTGACGACATCGGTGAGATAAAAGCAGAATCGCTGAAGCAGCTGAATGCCATATCGAAAAGTGAATTTCAAAAGCTCTTTGAAGATTGGAAACCGCGCTGACATAAGTGCATTATATCCGAGGGGGACTACTTTGAAGGGGACCAAATTGATATTCACGAATAAATAAATATTATTGGCACAAAACGAGAAGTCTCGCTATTTTTGATCACACCTCTTATGTGCATATATATGCATATATATGTATATATGTATATATGGTTTCAGAACTGATTTCCGGCACGTGGACGCTGAAGCCTAAATAACTATTAGAGAGAGAAAAACCATATCATCCACACTCTTTTTTTCCACGCGCTACTTACTGTGAGGTATAGCACTATGTGTAGGAGTAACACATATATGACATATTACTTCAATATCTCATGTCTAGGGGCACATTTTTCCTTAAACCGGCACTGCGTATCATAGAACGAAATCGAGGATTCGGTCGACTTAGTACCTATTGTCTATGTCACAAGCCAAGACATTAGCAACCATGCTGGAGGCTAAATGGCACCACGGTGTGGTGTTCTTTAGGACACCGTTTACGATGGCTCTAGGATACCATGTCCTCTCCTAGGATATTGACACCTTACCCTCGCATGCGAGGAAGGTAAAAGGCGCCACAGGAGAATAAAAGCAGAGCTATGGACAGAAAACAGGAAAACATGCAGGCACTTGTACAGTAAAGAAAACGGCACCATCTGAAGTAATGCGAAAGTATTTTCGGGGGGATTCCTGACAAGAAGAACGGGTACTGTTTTTTAGTGGGTCGTTGATAGCATCATTATGATTGATCATTATGAATGAGCAATAATATCTTGGTGTATATTTATATATATTAAGATCATTGTACCGATCGTACCAACATCCCCTCGCTACCAGAGGTGCGGACCCTTAAAGGTGTGTCATTAGAACATTTTTCACCAAACCTCATAAAGAATAATAAAAAAACGAAATAAAAATCCTCACATTACCCATTGATTTCCCTCTAGTATTTAAAAAAATTCCTGTTTCCCATTTTTATTCTTGGGTCTCGTCGATTTCTTCTGGTATATTTCTAAGCTTAAGAATTCCAGACATGCCTCAAAAATTCTAAAATCACAAATGAAAAAATAATCCTATAAAGTAATTCTGAAAAATTACTGTAATCCTAATTTCGGCTCCTGGATCTTGAAGGTTTTCTTTGTAATCTATTTCTATCATTAGAAAACCCAAAAATGCTCAGAAAAATCTTAAAACCGCAAGTATTAATGATAATTCGACTCAGTGCATTTTTGTCACTGGAATGTTTACAAGTATTTAAAAAAATTCTTCTTCCATTTAAGAATGTTTCAAAATTCTTTTCCGAGAGTATGATTACATGAAATAGCAATTATTTCTCATAAATACAATTCATAAAAAGTTTTATTACAGCTAAAGGCTGCAAACAAGTGAATAAATATACAAGTGAAGAAATAGGCGAATTCAAGAACTTTTGGAAAGTGTTAGATCACTTTATCGAGCACATAAATAACTCTAAGGAAAACCCATCACTGATTATTTATGATAAGCATAAATCCCAAATCTTTGTACAAATTACTAATATAGCAAGAGATAACGGCGACATAATTCTGACTCTACCTCCACATTGCAGCAAAAAATGCAGCCTTTGAATGTGTCGATGTTTAGTCTATTTAAATCGTATTATAATGAGCATACGATTCACAGTTTCATTCATGCGATTCAAGGTTATTCAGCCAACTACGATTCATAACGTTGGTCAATGCGTAGGAGAAGCATTTCTAAAAACATCAACACCATCGAATATCACTTTAGGATTCAGAGAAAATGGTATCATTTTATTTAATCTTTGAATGATTAGGGAGATCTTTAACGTGCCGAAATCGTACTTTCGGATCAGATCTCTAAGAACGGCCAACCTTTGAATGGTCTCGAATATTCAATAAGTTTTAAAGGAAAAGTCGCAGAATCGTCCCTGATGTTAGATAAGAATGCATATTCTTTTATAGAAGGAACTTGATGGGAAACAGATAGTTTCGGAGTCCTTGATCTATATATGAAAAAAAATTATTTTCCAAAAATCAAGGACCATCAGACTGAACATGATATGATCGCAGCTCATATTTTTTTAATCTTCCGTATCTAGAATTCCTAAGGACAGCACTACAGAGAAAAAGAATCTTCCCCGACAGTTAGGAAATAGAACAAGTTACAGTTAAAGAGGTGGTAAAACAGAAGATTTTAGTACGAAAGGAGATTCCTGAAATGGAAGATGAACACCCCACTATAAAAAAGGCAAATAAGTGCGAAACGGTTGAAAGATATATGAAGAAGATATATGACGATATATAAAGATACATGAAGATATATGAAGAACAGACCAAATAACTGAAAAGTACTGCGAAATTTATTTTATTAATTAATTTTATGTTGGAATTTAAAATAAGTCGACAATGGAATTGTTTTCTGGTCACATTAACCACGTGGTGCTAAAATTTTTTGTCGAAACTGTTTAAATAATAAATCATTCTTGTCAATTTAGAATAAAAATTGAACCTAGTCGTTTAAAAATAACCAACCTCAGAATTTTGTTTTAAAAATTGTTTTAATAATTAATTTATAACATAGACACAAAAAAGAGAGTGTCATGTGCGGTGAAGTTGAATATCATACACATACATGTTTTTGGTCGCTAAATGCGAATTTGGTGTCAGATATGCTCCATCACGTCAGGCTATTAAGAAGATGAGCCTTTTTAGCCATTCCGAGCGTCGACAACACTCGGATGGGTGGTCATCTGCGACATACGACCACGTTGTGTATTCGCTGCGTTTTAATTGATGTCGAGCGAGAGGTTTGTCGCCAAAGATGATTGTGCGCATTCGATGGGTGAGACCGAATGCCTCCCTTCAAATTCGACTGTTTTGATTTCATTCATACAGTGATTATAAACCCCGCTTACTAAAAAGAAACAATTTTATAGGCCCATACACAGTGAAGTGGATTTGACTGGCGGCATATGTACTCATGCTAAATCACTTAAATTATACTTTAGCATCAAGGTTGTCCCGTGTATAGACCTCTGTTTCACCATGATTTTAAAATAAAGGCTGTAGGTCCCCACCTACATTAATTTACCTTTTCAATTTAATAATAATTTACAATAATTGATCGCAGGTCTATCAAGAGGTGAGTAACGTCACCTTTAACGCTCAATACCGCTGTGTAAGGACCACAGTGGTAAGACGAACACCGTAGTACACCATGCTCTTAATTTTGTACCTGCTACAACATCGTCGCAAAAGATTTCAAACTCCGTTTTAAGTTATTTTATAACATCTTTGTCGCATCTAATATGGCTCAAATTAAAGATGAAATTCTGCACCATAAGGTAATTGTATATTAATAGATTATTGTATTCAAAGAATTATTACTTGGTCTTATCTTGAGAGGTGAGAAGTTTTACTTGCGCGCGCACTCACTCACATTACGCTCGTGTGGTAAAAAGTGAGGAGCGAACGGGCGCGCAACAAAACGTTTCTTCGCTTAAAATAGGCATTGAAATCGACTTTTTCCGTATAATAATATTAAATCGAAAGATCCAATCTTTAATTTGAGATGTACTAAAAGTTTACTGAATATCAGATTCGTAACCCATGTTGTTTTTGCAAAACTACCAAAAAAAGATAATTTTCTGAAAAACCTTACGTGATGGAGCAAATCTGAAACCAGATTGGGATATATCGACTCCAAAAAAGGCATGGTGATCTATTTCACCGCACATCACATTTTTTTGTGTGTCTCTGTAATTCTTCTAAATTTGAAAAGTATCATAGCAAAAAGTTATCGCAACGATATTATTCGTTAATTCCACAAAAAAGGGTGCATATTGCTTGAAAAATCTCTAAACTATGCATTTTTAAAAAATAAAAATTGTGTAAATATTTGCCAAATAGTATTTTTTAATCGCAGTAATAAAACTTATATTTTTCTCACATTTTATACCAAAAATCTAGATTTCAATGAGTTAAAAAAATTGTTAATCCCGAAAATAACATTTCTTTCTGAAATTGTTCATGACGTAATAAACCATTTTTTTAATTATTCTCACCCATTAATAAGTATTACTACATAATTTTAGTAATGACATAAGACGTTTTTTAGTCAATATGAAAATCTTACAAAAAAATGATACGATGCCCTTTAGGAAACCCTAAAAATGGTATCATATCTTACAACTAAAAATTTAATTTTTAAAATTTTAAAAATATTTCTACTGGGTTATTTTGAAAGTTTTGTCATTTTCAAGTATGTTTTCCGGCGTTTCTTATATATCGATAAGAATGTTATGAATAACGAGTATCGCTTTCAAGAAGATGATTTCTTTTTACGAAAGCAAAATTCACGAGTTTCAAATAATCGCGCCTTACACATTGACAGCCAATCACAGTTAAGCAATTTAGACACTTTCAGCCAATCATGCTCCTTGTAGATCACACCATATAACTATCGCCAATCTACATTTTAAGATAGCATTTTTAAACAGTAAAACAACTAAATCACATTTACTTTTTGCAAGAACAAGTGGGCCATCAACACTTTTAATCACTTTTAGATTACAGTTCGAAAATACGCTTCGTGCTAGCAAGTTGTGCCCGTTAAGAAGCATCAAAGTGAGCGTATTATTCAAAGGGACGCCAATATTATTTAAATTGAACGATTTCAATTAAAAAAGAATGGAATCATCAACCACCAGAATCTCGTCAAACCATGTCTCAAGAGAATCAAATTTTTTTTGCTTACTCGCTGATGATAATGGATCCACCATTTTGTTTTTTAAATTTTGACTTAAGATTCGTAATCAGCGTCCCCAAAAACATCCTAGTAATGAGTTACAACTCAATTATTGTTACTATTATTATTTAATTAAACTTCTCAACAAATGCTACATATTATACATAGATATTATATACATATTATATACATATTATTCATACACTCTTGCTTGGCACACTGGGGTAAAAACAACTCCACGAACATTTTTCTTTAATTTTAAGTACCTAAATGTAAAGGGAGATGTCTGTAGGGACATCTGTTGATAGTTCAAGAATACCACTAGGCCTAAGGCCAGTGGCATTACGCTGGGCCCGTCACTCTTGACTGTAGCAGGCGTCCAAAGTCGAGTGAGTTGTAAACACACCTTAGTGTGCCAAGCACGTTCGAAATCGGTTTTTTAGTGTGGAAGATCAAAGTGAAACGGAGCAAATTTTCGGCAATGCGGATGAATCTGCATATACATCGGAGGAAGACGAAGATGTTCATATGGAGGATGCCAGTACAGAACAGCGTCTTCTAGAATCTCAAGCTCGAGGACGCACTACGACCAAGCTGAGGCAAAAATGTGTTTGCTTAGAATACAAGATGTGCTTCTCGTAGATCAGGTGTATAAAATATTTCTTTTTTCTCGCTGTCTTCACTGCTTTTATTTTTCAAATGCTTTGTTATTTTTGCAAAATGTATACTAAGTTTTCAATGCCATGAAATTAAAATTAAAATGGAGCCAAATGCATTCTTTCCTAGCTCTGCGTCTCACTCTTTCTTTCAATATTGAGATAGCACACAGTTGATCCCAAGGATATTATCTGTCTGAAGTTGGATAAAATCCTTGCAAACAATTGACAACCACAATTATATGATTCGGATTATTGTAGTTTTCAATTGTTTGTAGCTTTTTTTATCCAACTTCAGATAAATAATATCTTTGGGATTTACTGTAGATTGATATTGACGTGTGTTTTATTTTTTTTACAGATCGACAATCTAATTTTCCTGTATCGCCAGTGCATGGACCGAGAGGCGATGTTTCCAATGCTACAACGATTGAAGAGTTTGGAGTTGTCTGTTTAATCAGGAGACGATTGAAATAATTGTTAGAAATACCAACACACAAATGGAAAAAGAGTGCCTTAAACACGTTGCTGAAGGTAGAGCAAAAAGGTACCATCACTACACTGATGAAATCGAGATTAAGGCGCACACTGGAATACTATATTATGCAAGTTTATGGAAATCATCTGACGCCAACGACAATCGGCTGTGGGCTAAAACAAATGGCATAACGTATTATCCATGTGTTTTCTCGAGACACAGATTTAGTTTTTTATCAACGTGTCTACGTTTTGATGAGAAAAACGCGAGAGATCCTATCGACAGATTTGCACCGATCCGGAGAGTTTGGAATATTTTTATTGAGAACTGTAAGAGAAACTACTCATCTAGTAGTCAATGTACTGTAGATGAGCAGCTTTTGAGTTTTCGAAGACGTTGCAAGTTCCGAGTTTACATGAAAGATAAACCTGATAAATATGGTTTTAAATTATCTCCCTCAACGACGCAGAAACTTCGCATATGGTAAATAATAATTCATCAAATAAAAGGATGTGTTTCGGGTTTCAATCGTGGGCAAAATTGCGAATCTCTGCCGACCTTTCGTGAACATTTCAGTTAACTTCTTCAGGGCTAACCTGCAATTTTCACGAAACGTCGGCAAGATTCGCAATTTTGCACACCATTAAAGCCAGAATAACATACTTTTATCACAATAAAATTTTTTTTTTCAAAAGGTAAACATTTAATGAGATATTCATGTTATTTTTGCTTATTTCTGAGCCGATTTACATCACTAACCGTTTAGTTATGTGCGATAATTGGTACACATCCATACCTTTATTTCAACGTGCTGATTGCTTCTTCTTTTCTGCACACTGAAGAAATCACAGATGACAAACAAAACATTGCGAGGCATTATAATGTTACGAAAGGTGGGATAGACAATTTTGATAAGTTTTGTCATTCGTATACTATAAGCGGCAGAACGACTAGATGGCCAGTGAGAATTTTTCATGGAATTGTGGACCAAGCTATCGTCAACCCTAGATAGCTTCTGCTATGTAAAAATAAAAATAATAATATCGAAAAAAAAGTAACTGCGATTGAATTTTCGGCAATTTTTCACCTGTACCTCGTGAAACCTTACCTAGAGCAGAGATATGCAACTTCGAAGCTGCGAAAAGATTTGATGATTGGTATCGCTGGAATTTTAAAGAAAGATATTATAACGAACCGGTTAACACTTATTGATGTTCCCCAACAGCAGCGATGTCAATTATGTTCGAGAAAGGAAGATAAAAAACGAAGAAAGGATGTGCATCCTGCTCTCGTCCTGCTTGGAAAAAATCATAGCTTCATTACGTGCAACGATTTCGCTGGCACATAAAGCGTGCATATAATTAATTTTACTGATATATAAATAATATAAATTAATAATATTATTAAAAATAAAAATTAAATAATATAAATTAACATAAACAAAATAATGAATAAATTAGAATATATTGACAAAAACTCATGGTTCATTTTTTCACAAAACTCCTTCCTTCATTTCTCAGAATACTTTTTTTTGAAACGTAACTACTATTTTTCTTGAACTGAACTGATAAAATTGCCAATCACAATATTCAATGGAGTGGGACGATGGTCGCGGGGGCTAAAGCGCAGGCTTCGGACCCACTCTGTTGGCTAGTGGGTTCGATTCCCGCCTCGCACTCTGGAAGAGCCTCGGTGGCCCACGCAGTGAACACTAGCCTAGCAAGGGAGTTGTTCATCTCTGGAGAGTCGTGGGACCGGTACCTCTAGAGAACAAGGTTCTCTAAGTACTTAAGACTGTTGCTCTTGCTGGTTCGGAACCCACCTTAAGCTGTACGTCCCCCTCCCACCACCAAGTAAGTGTGTGGGAGTTGTGCTAAGGAATAGGGAAGAAAGTGCAAGAAAAATGTAATCCCTTAGGAGACACATGAGAAGCTTCCATCCATCCATAAGTATTCAATAGTTTTTTTAACAATTTATCTCGGTGGGGTGTAGATCAACACCAGTGTGCCAAGTACGTCATTCCACAGAAGTGTGCCAAACAAGGGTTGAAATACATATTTCAACTATTGAAGTTTTTTGAACAATGGTGGTATTTTTTTAGGTCAATAGAATATTTATTTATTTTTTATTTAGTTTATTTTAATAAATTATGTTGTTTATAAAATAATTTTACCTTTGTTTAAATTAAGGACTTGGTTCTTTGAATTAATTAATATTTTGTCAATTTTGTTAAATGTTCATACTGAACCATACATCGCATTTTATGATCACAGAAATATTTATTCATATTAAAAACTCATTTCATTGCTTCCAAAGAATATTTGGTCAAATTTCGGATACGCCTCATTGAACCAAGGAATCACATCTCATATTTACGAAATTAATTGAACAGTGACAGATACAAAAAATCAATAAAAAACAGTTTTCTCTAATTAGCGAAACTTTCAAAAATAAAGGTCAAAAATTAGTTCTCAACGAATGTTTTTATCAATAAGAAATTTTGTTTCTTCTTTAATCTGAAGAATTTAAAAAGAATAATAAACCAAGCTTTTTTTAGGCCTGAAACATATTTCAAAAAAAGATTCCAACTTCGAAAAAATCAAATTTATTTTTGACTTTCATTTTTAAAGACTTAATATTTATTTCTTGAAAAAATGCTGATCATCTATGAAAGCAGCGTTAAAATTCCAATAAAAACTGCTCAAATTTAAATCGAATCAGCAATTATGTTATTGTGCGTGTACACTAACTTGAAAAATAATCAGGCGTACATATAACATAAATAATGAGTTATGAATAATAATATACAGAACTGGTGAAGTTGTAGTTCCAAGTTAAGGGATCGTTCACATATCGCGTAAGGATGTTTTCTTTTGTTTACATCGTTGTGTCATTTTTTATTTAATGGCAACTTTATTCTCATCTTTATTTAAACAAAAGAAAACAGCCTTACGTAATATATGAACGATCCCTAATCATTAGGTATTATATCTATTTTAATCCATACCTGATCAGGCGAAAGTGAACTGTCGGCGGATGCGTTTCGTTCCATATTTGCCGCTGTGCGTTCAGTCTTGCAACTGTTGTGATACTCTGCTTTGGCTTTTTCCACTTTCTGCAAAATTTTCGCCCATGGCTTCTGAGCCTTTTTAAATGCGTCTTCCATTTCCTTGCGTTCCTTCAACGTCATCATTGACTAAAAAAAAGTAGAAAAAATGACAGTTTCATATTTTTTATTTTTTGGCTTCATAGTTTTAAAAATTTTGTTGAAGAAGTATACACGAAAAAGTATCTTTTTTTAGTATAGAAACTTACACTATTTATTTGAAAATTTGCATTTTCAGTAGTAAACAAACTGTCTTGGTTAACATCTCATCTTTTTGGTTGAATGTGAGAAAATTCTGTTGAAAATTCATGTTTTGAGCATCACCCTATTAGTTGATAATAATTAATCTCTATGGTTAAAAATGTAACTATCTTGTTTGAAACAAAATAATGCATCAATCCTGAGCCACAGCGCATTTATTGTAAAGAAAGTTGTTATATTTGAAACAAATATTCAAGAAAAAAAGAGAGAAAAATGATCAATGTCTATAATTGCAGAGTTTTTGGCTGAAAATTCTGGAAAAGGAATAGCTGGAGAAAAGGCTGCGAATTGCATACCCTTCAAGTGTAATCTTGAAAATGAAATAACTTGCAATTCCACACTTTTCCGATTCAAGAACACGCAGCATCTTTCTGTGAGTATTTTTTGTCGTAGAATCTGAGAAGAGAGGAGAAATTACGAAAACTCTCAACAGAATTTGAACGAATTAACCGATTTTCTTCAATCTTTTTTACTCGTCTCGTCGTTATCTAATGCACCTAATTCAGAATATTGATATTAAATTCCTTAATATTTTAATCTCTTCTAATTCCTCTCAACTAGCTCTTATCTCTAACAACAGAAACGTTGAGTGAGGCATGACAGGCATTTAATCTAAACCCTTGACTCGATCAGGTGTTTACGATGTATACATTATCGTCGAAACAATAACACTCTCGACCACCTGTGGTTTCATTCAGAAAATAGCCGACCCCATATTCCGCTCACCATGGGTACAGTCATAGTGGCGGTTTGCTCCTTCCCAGGCACGTAAAATGCAACAAATTTTCAATTAATTACAATAAAACATAAACTAAATATCAATCCTGTAGAAGCATTTTAAGATGACGCTCGATTAAAACATGAGCGCATTCGATAAGAACGGCTATGACATATTTTGCACATTATATATCGGCAACGGTTTTAAGAAAGTATGGCGGGGCAAAAACGAAGTTAATTTTCAAAAAGCGAACATGATTAAAGCCAAAGTATAAAGTCCCATGTAAATCGTATGTTTCAGAAGGTTATCAGGCACACATAAAAGAATTTTTTATTTGCTTTTTAAAAACATTTTGAGCATAAAATTTACGTTTTCTCAAATTCAAACTTTTGCATTTAAAACAAACGATGGTAGCATATGATCTTGAAACATTGTGTAACGCAAATCTAGTAAAAATATAAAGCTAACCGGTGCTAAAGTTTGTTGTAGAGAAGTTCAAGGGTGAAAAAATAATTTTGATTAAATCCCTAAAACTTGAAACAGTAACAGTTAAAGGGAAAAGCTCTATGCATGCAGAGTTACAGACCAGGGTAGGTGGGAAGGGCGACAGGTTCACCAAAATTCGGTGAGCGTATTCCAAGCATTATTTTTTAATATACTCAATTTTATATATCAAAATGTCTGTGATAAAGTATTAGCATATTTCCGAGTTGCCTCACTTTCTCTGTATACATTGAAATGAAGTTAACCGTGGAATCGCATTCTATACATATTCCTGCAGCGTATGCAGTCTTATTATATAATGCATTGATTTACTATTCAATCAAATATAAAACTAGAGGTATTAAGTGGCTTATTTAAATTTTCCATGGAAATATAGACAGATGACAATTTGAAGGATTTAAGATACTTAAAAAAACACACAGCAATGTACATTACTAAACTTGTAATATACCAAAGTAATAAGATGTGTTATTTAACCATTCTCGAGAACAAAAGCTTCAAAAAATCCACGCACGTTACATGGACGGCGAAGCGACTCTTTCAACCAGAATGTCTGTAATCGATTCCTGCTGCATGCTTTTTTTACCTAATTTTATTATTTCAATTGACTATCAAGCTTATTCAATTTAAGCCAAAAGCATTTAACCTATTTTTTATGAGGACATTTTTTAACCTGTAACACTTTTACTCAAAGAAGAGGTTTTTTGTATAGACTATTAAAATTTTTCTTCATTCAATTAAAATTTTTTATTTGGTTATTATCATTTTTATATGACCGCATTAGCGATCGGGAGACTTGTCTGCAAGGATGATTGTGTACATTGGATGGGTAGGATAGAATGTCTGTCTTCAAACTCTAGTGTGAAAAACTTCCGGAACCAAAAAGTTGGTGTCCTGCAGTTTTCCACTCTCATGACCAAGCGTCCAGGTAAATGCGGGAACTTTTAATAAATTCGGATGCAGCCGTGCCGAAACATCAAAAAAATATTTAAACAAAGATTATACAGAAATAAAATCTATGCCGCTTCTTCTAGATAACGCAACGTGCAGCAGCGTGAAGAAATAGTTAACACCGCACTTACGAGCACATACAACCAGAGTCCGCGCAGCCTAGAAAACTTTTAACTTTCAGAGAGGACGATGAAAGAATTTCAGGAGAGAAGACAGGGAAAGCCAATTTATTTTTTTGCGCATTTTCAGATTTTCATTCGGAAAACCAAGTATCAACCACTATCAAAAGCTACCTGCCATATTCTCATCAATCGAAAGAAAAGCTATAGGTATGGCTAAATACAGATACGTACCCATCACTATGAGACCTGCTACCACACAGTGGAGTGATCCGAAAACAATAAAACTCCTTGCGCACAGCTAAGGTGCACCCGCAACCAAATAAAATTACTCTCACAAGATGGCAAGCAAGCAGCAGATAAGACGAGCAGTACTATAACTGCTCTCGATGACATAATATTTCGTTATGGCTGCCCCATGTGTGAAATACAATACAATTGTGATAATGAAACCAAGACCGCCTGCAGAAAAGAAACGGAAGATCAATGCACATTTTGAAGCACGTAAGCACACAAAAGCGACAAAGTTAGGCCCGGTTTGAACACTTATTTATGTTTTAGATTACCAAATGCATATAAAGTAAGTTTTAATGAATATCTTAAATTATCTTACCAAACTTAAACAATTCTTCCACTTTTTCTTTCTTACGCACTAATTTAACATTCGCATCACCAGATCAAAAGAAGAAAACTAGCGGAAATAAGAAAAGGGAGATTTTTAACTCGCTACGACTACAGCTGTGTTGGCGGTAGCATTTCTACTGACAAGGTTTCCCATGACAGACAGGCAGATAACCAAGAGGAAAGGGACTAAGAAGAACAACAAAACCCATCAATAATAATGGATAGTATTTTAAAGATTTTGAAACGCTTGTCGCTTCCCAAGGATCATCGGAGAGCCCTTGGAGCCGCCACTGGGGGCCACAGCCAACATCTACGAAAAACAGTGAGCAATGAAATATCAACTATGCCTGCTGACCATACTTTGGCTAGTTTTAACCACATCGACAGAAATACCGTGGGAGAGCATCAGCTGGGATACCAAAATGAAAGAGGAATTGGTACGTCTCTATTACGAAAGTGTGAAGTTTGAAACGAAAATAGAAAAAGGATGCTAGAGATGCAAACTCTTTATAATGTGCAACCTTGGCAACTGCTAGAACTGTGGACCGCAGAATTAGGCCTAAAAATACAGTCTTTGTCCCAGCAAGGGGTCGAGATCCACTATGCAAAATCAGATAGGATATGGATTTCAGCAAAGTAAGACGCGAATTAGGTCAGTGAAATCAATATAAAAAAGGAAATAGAACCAGAAAGCTGATAAACCATGTTACTAAAATCATCCACCTCCGGTACATCGATACATTAACACCGTCAATATTGGATGAGATTATAGACTCCCAACGGCAGAGACTTGATGTTCTTACTGTCAAACTGCGTCGGTACAAGAAAAGTAGTGCACGAAGGCAACAAAGTCGAACCTTTCAGACAGATGAAAGAAGATTCTATCGTGAAGTGAGTGGAAAGCAAAATAACCAGCCAGTCACCGAAGTCCCTCTATTAGAAGACATGACTAACTACTAGTCGGGTGTTTGGGGAAACATGAATAGATGCAATTTGGACATTTCGAGGTTCCAACTAGAGAAAACAAGGGAAAACAATAGCCTCGAAATGCAGCTGACAAACATCACACCTTTAGATATGTCAGCGGTCTCGCCAAGAGCAAATAACTGGAAAGCTCGCGGTCTGGACATGCTTCACAACTGCTGGTACAAGCACTTGACGAGGGTCCATCATGCGTTGGCAAGGTGTTTTCAGAAGGTCATTAAACACCAAAATCTAATGACAGGCTTTATGCTCCAGATTACTACGTATATGTTACCTAAAAAACCCGATGCTCAAAATCTATCTGAATTTTATGCCGATCTGTCTTCCAACAATTTATAAATGTCTTACAGCTATCATTGCAGATAAGATATATTCTCATTGTGGCGAAAATGGCATTCTTGCAGAAGAACAAAAACGATGTTGCAAAAACTCGCGAGGCTGTAAAGATCTAGTCACTATAGACGCTGTTGCCATGGCTCAAGCTCGTAAGCACCAAAGGAAATTTGCACATGGCATACATTGACTACAAGCAAGCGTTTCCTTCCATACCGCAAGACCATTTGCTTGTAGTTTTAAAACTTCACGAAGTCTGGACACGCATCACTGACTTTCTTAGTCGTGCGATGAGGCTTTGGTGTATATGAATCAAATATTTTGATCATGGACAACCAACGATAACTAGATCAACAAGCATTATGACGGGTATATATCAAGGGGACTCCATCAGTTCATTATGTACGATTGTTTAGCCGTGAAACTGCAGCAAGTGATCGATGTCACAAAGCCGTTTTAAAATGATATCCTCATGGCTAAGGCCACAATCTAAGGGTATACAGGAATCAACAGCTATGCCATCTCTGTCCTCGCGTACTCATTCAGGCTCATCAAATGGCCTTACACCGACCTTGAACGTTTAAACAGAACCGTCTGCGTAGAAATGACGAAGTGCCGAACACACCACATTAATGTGTCGTTTAAAAAGGCAGTTCTACTACAAAGGGGACGAGGTAGGTGCATTATAGATGTCAAGAAACTGTGTAAGTCATCAATTTGCAAGACTATTTTAATATCAAGCAAATATGTTGCGCTTTACAACACCAACTGTAAAGCGTTAATTATTAGACGCCCTTGAGTTGTCCTCAAAGGAAGCCTTGAATATTAGTGCAGAAACCATAGGCTGAGAAAAGGCGTCCGGTATTCAGAAACGGAAGGATTCGTCATTTTGATTCAGGGCAGCGGTAAAAGATGAACTATAAACTACACCATCCTCTTAATTTTGTACGAACAACATCATCGCAAATTACTTCAAATATCGTATTAAATTAACATATAATTTCCTCAAGTCATCAGTAACCTGACTTAGCCTGTAGCTATAATGAAAAACTAGACTGACCCGAGAACAACTTTGAACAAAATTGTAATTATGAGACCCTACCGATGGTGTTCTCGCGTTGGCTTCAATCTGGGGCTTGAGGTTTCTTCTCATAAATTTGACGACTATTTTGCCGGTAGCATTGCTACTGGCAGGGTTTCCCATGCCAGACACGCAGAAAACGAAGAGGAAAGGAACTAAGAGGAGCACGAAAAAGCCATTTTCCATGGAAAAGTTCTATAAGCTTTATCGTCGTTGGTCGCTTCCCTAGGATCCTCGGGGCGCCCCTGGTGCCACCGCTCGAGGTGAAAGAATGCAAGCCGGTGTCTATGTGATGGATAGGTTGATCTCGCCCGGATACTCTGAAGGGCTACTGTACAGCCAGAATATCGGCAACATGTGGTTAGCAGCAGAAAATCAGCTACGCCTGCCGAGGATGTTACAGGTGTTACAGGATGTTCCAGGGTGGGCAGGCCAAAAAGAAGATCAAGTGAACGCTGGAAATTAATACAGACGTGATCAGATGTCACTTTCGGGCAACGGCACAAGGAGTTAACGTCAGGGGCGACTAACATTGTCTTTTCATGGGTCATCATCCCGAGCTAGCCAATCTAGTGACTAATAAAAATCTTAATGACCAATTGCGATCGATTAGACGGGCTTCTATCAAACATGACCCAAGAAGATGTCAGACCCACCATAACAGTTTGTGCTTCAAGGTGAGATATGTGAAATAAGAGGAAAACTGAGACGGTTGTACCAATTTCGAAAGGGTATTGGTCTCAGAGCCTGACTTACCACGTGGAGGAGATCCTCTGCCTGAGTAACATCAGTTCAAAAACATCTACGAACCTGGACCAAGTGATTAAATATGTCTTAAACTGAGGATCATGGTCCCGTCAACGCGACTGCGGCGATTTAAGAGAGCAATGGCGAGAAGGAATGACAATATGACTTCTGCGGGAGACGAAAAATGTTTCTATCGTGGACTTGCAGATGACAAGAATAAGACTTAAACTTATTGCGTACAACCGAGGGCCAAGGAAATGGACTGATTTTGCTAGACAATATGGGGAACTAGTAAGTCAAGTCAACAAGACACGACGTAGCTCGATATAGAAAAGGACAGAGTACCATGGTGAAGGGTCCGCTCCATTCTGCAATTAAAAAGGCGCTTGAGATTTTTTTTTGGGTCTCCTTAGTCGGATTCTGGGGTCTGGTCTCAGTGCAAAGAACTTTACAACGCCAATTAACACCTATGCCATTCCTTTCCTGACATACTTCTTTAGTTTGGTCACCTACTCCATGACTTAATAGTATCATCCGCTTGAAAATTTCTGAGTACCGAATGCACGATGAAAAGTCAGCTGAGGAGAGAATAGTTTTGTCACGCAAGCTTGGAGGCAGAGGGATCTTGAATGTTCGTCGATTGCGTGACACTCAGGTTAGGCAATTGCGCCAATATTTCCGCAACAGGACTAACATCTTACTCTGTGCATTACTCTGTGTAAACAATGTTCAATCGTTTAAACAAACGTAAATTATTTAAACAATTATCTATACCCAAAAACGTAAAATATAATCGTATTTTCTGATTGAAATGTAATTGTTTGTGATTGTTTGAAGCAGTGAATTTTTCTAAAAATATGATCTAATTATTTAAACAATTACTTATTGTTTATTTTTAAAAAGTTTTAAATTAGAAACTTTGAAAATAAATAATTCTTTAAAAAATTACATAATGTTTTTAGAAAAATTTAATACTCTAAACCATAACAAACACTTACATTTCAGTTAGAAAATAAAATTATTTTTTACATTTTTTGGGAATAAATAATTTTTTAGGGGATTTAAATTCGTTTAAACAATTTATAATTGTTTAAAAAGTCATGAGAAATATTCAAGTTGTCCATTAGTAATTATTTGTTTGATAAAGACGAAAATTGCTAAAAAGTAACAAAACGTAAAATGAAGTTTTTTTATTTTTATGTCATAGTTGGGTCGCTGCGAAAAGGGTGAGGGTGGGTGGGAAATAAAAGTTATTAGAATAGTTTTATTTCGTCAACACGAATTAGTCAGGGGGGGGGGGGGTGTCTTGTCCTCTAGAGTGAATTTACATTCATACATTTGGAGCGTCATATGTTTGATTTGGACAAATAATCTTTTTTGCATTGTAGTTAAAAATGTGCAAATTCTTACATTTTTTACAAAAATAATTGATTTTTTAATTTCTTTATTTGTTTGTTTACTTCATTATTCATAAATCAAAATATATAGATACAAATATAAAATTTAAACGCGTAAATATATATTTAAAATATTTAAACGTACGAATCACCCGATGCGCCAACGAGCACGCAAAGTTTAGTGGGGTAACTTTGCATAAATTTTTTCCTACAACTACAAAATTTCTCAGGTAATAGCTGACATAATACTTGAAATATTAAACAAAGTCGACTGGCTGCATGTGGGTGAAAAACCCCGCCAGCTAGCGTATTATATATAGGCGAGCGCCGCTAACAATTATTTTTATACAAATTATCATGTAAATTATCATCTCACGAAGTTCTAAGCAGAAGAAAATCATTGAATTAGACTCAAGTTCCAGTTAAGCCAAAGCTTTTAAAATGAAAACAGTTCACTTACGCCAAATTCCCCTTAACCCAACCAATGTCTATTGGGACGGAGAAGATGAACGAGTGCGCTTTATACGTGTGCCGTGTGTATCTGTGTCTGTGCTTCTAAGTTCACGTGTTGCTAAGTGGAGGGGATGTAAAATATGAAATAACTGGGCATTGCGTTTTGATATATCTGATCGTTGACATAACTGAGCTTTGACTTAACTGGAAGTTTACTTTTTAGAATGACCAGCGGGCGGGTTTTCCACGTAGATAGAGCCAGCTGACGGTTTTTTTTTTCGTTTAAATATTACATTAACTAAAATCTCACAAAGTTTCATGGCGAAGGAAATGATTGAAAACTTTTTGTTTTTTTCCCTGTTGAGGCCGCTCCCATCCCCACCCACCCAAAGTCCGCCAGCTGACGCTAACTATGCTTACATTACACCTGTCTGAAGCATTCCCTAAAGTATTAGGCGGAAATTTCCTGATAACAAAAATCCCCTATTCGATTCCTCTCAAAATTTCTATTACATAACTCGTAATAAAAGTAGGGAAAAACTGAAAAGTCTAGAAAGCCAGCCAAACTTCTTGCTTCAAATTTTTAGACTAAATAAAAATAACACAGCTAAACTAAAAAAAACACTATGCAGTTACGAAACTTAGAAACATTTCTTTCTGGAAAATTTGATTACCAAGATTTTAATAACAAACCTCAATTTCCCACCAAAAGTCACCATTTCTGTTTTTCTTAGAATGTATTTTACCTAAATTTTAACAAAACTAACAGAAAGCTAAACATTCGCGAAACTCAGCAAATTTGCTTTTTGAACAATTTTAGGCAAGCCTGATATAAGATGGCAGCTTTGCGAACAACAAAAGTTACTATTTTCAGTTAATTTCAGAATTTCTGTCACATAGCTTGTAACAACATCCAAAAAACCAAAAATTCCTAAAATTCGCTTAAATTTTTTTCTTCAAAATCTGTTGGCTAGATTAAAATAACAGTACACCTTTTCTATCTACAAAAGTCATCCTTTTCTATTCCTTTTAGAATTTCAGTTACATTACTTGCAGCAAAACTAACAAAAAACTGAACCTTCGCAAAATATCACAAACTTTCTTTCTTGAAAATACATTTGCGAGTCAGTGGAATTTCCCTGAAAATTACTCAATTTTCTACTAGAAACCCATTTAATTGTGCTTGAGCATATTAAGGTTTTTGGGGCCGCCGATTTCAAATCTAATATTGGATTTTTTAAATTCAATATGGCGGACATGAGTTATTCGAAATTTTCGGATTTTGATAAAATGTATGGTACTAAGGTTTTTGGGGTTTGCTGAATTTAAATCAAGTGTTGCATTTTTTAGATTAAAAATGGCGGCTCCAATATGGCGGTCCAAACTTATAAAAAAAGTTTAGAACTTTATCGGATTATCTACAATCTTTGTAATATATCCAGAAACAAACATGTTTATTTTATCCAGATCAAAGCTGGTTTTAATATTTAATGTCCGCTATATTAGACCCGTCATTTTGAATTGTGAAAATCCAAAAACAGATTTGAAATCAGCGACCCCACACCTGCCGCCAATTTTATGCAGAAACAAAAATGTTTACTAATTCATGTCTGCCATACTAGATTAATAATCCGACTGAAAATAATCCACCCGTATGTGACTTATCACTATTTATGATTAATAGTTGATGCATCGGAGGAACCAAACAGTCCAGTAGGGTTAGGACCTAGTGGTTTATATTTATGTGGAATCGTTGCTTTTTCACTCTTTCTTGAAGTCCCTGTTATTTTTCGGTAATTAAAATATTAAGAGGACTATCTAGGTTTTAATTGAATTCAAACTTCTTACAATATTATCTCAATTAATAGAACATTTATTGGAGGATTAATCAATACTTAGAATGACCTTAAATCTATCACAACTGGTTGAGGACCAGTTACGGGCGAGATTCAAAATTAAAAACTCGTAGGTATGTTAAGCTGTCACAAACTATTGAGGTATCGAGATAAAACCTACTTCATAATTTAGGGCTCATTTAGGGCTAATTTGGGTCGCAGTCCCAAATTTAGGGCTTAATTATTTTTGGTAAAAAATAGTGTTTGCGCTAGCTTAAAGTTAAGCTAGCCGAACATTGCTGTAAAACGAACTAAAAATGATTTTAGAGAAAATTCACCTCACAGAATAATTTAGGGCTCATTTAGGTGTCTGAGAATATGATAATCAAAATTAAAAAAAAAGTTCAAACAATATTTATTTAAACAATCGTACTAAAAATAAATTAAATCCATTTCTTTTTAGTACCCTATGTTTAGATTCATTTAGGGCTCCCTGAATATGATATATGAATATTAAAAAAAATTGTTTATACAATTATTGTATAAACAAATTTGTCAAAACAATTTTTTTTTATTTTTCTTCTATAATTTCAGGCGGGTTGAAACCTACTTCATAATTTAGGGCTTATTTAGGACTAATTTGGGCCTTGCAGTCCTTAATTAAGGACTCCATTATTTATTGTAAAAAATAATCTTTACACTAGCTTAACGTTAAGCTGGCCGAACATTGCTGTAAAACACACTAAAAATGATTTGAGAGAAAACTCACTTTATAGAATAATTTAGGGCTTATTTAGGGCTCTGGCAATATAATAATCAAAATTGAAGAAAAAAAAATTTAACAATTTCTGTTTAAACAATCGTACTAAAAATGAACTAAACAAATTTATTTTATTATCCTATGTTAAGACTCATTTAGGGCTGCCCGAATATGATATATGAACTTTTAAAAAAATTGTTTAAACAATTATTCTTTAAAAAAAATTTGCCACAATAATTTTTTTTCTTTATTTTTCTTCTATAATTTCCGGCGAGATGAAACCTACTTCGCAATTTAGGAAAATTCAGGACTAATTTGGGCCGGCAGTCTCAAATTTAGGTCTCCATTAGTTTTTGTAAAAAATAGTGTTTGCGCTAGCTTAACGTTAAGCTGGGCGAACATTGCTGTAAAACGTACTAAAAATGATTTTAGAGAACTCACCTTATATAATAATTTAGGGCTCATTTAGGGCTCTGAGAATATGATAATCAAAATTAAAAAAAAAAGTTTAAACAATTTTTGTTTGAACAATCGCACTAAAAATGAATTAAATCCATTTCTTTTTTTACCCTATTTTAAGACTCATTTAGGGCTCCCCGAATATGATATATGAACTTTTTAAAAAATTGTTTATACAATTAATGCTTAAACAAATTTGCCAAAACAATTTTTTTCGTCATTTCTCTTCTATAATTTCCGGCGAGTTGCAAAAAAGGAAAAATCGCACGAATTTCGGTGGACGATATTTTAGGAGCCTTAAATGAGCATGAAATTATGGAAGAGAAATGAAAAAAATCTTTTTTTTTGGCAAATTTATTTAAACAATAATTGTATAAACAATTTTTTTAAAAGTTCATATAACATATTCAGGGAGCTCTTAATGAGTCTTAACATAGGGTAAGAAAATAAATTTGTTTAGTTTATTTTTAGTACGATTGTTTAAACAAAAATTGTTTAAACAAAAATTGTTCGGCCCCAAATTTGGGACTGCGGGCCCAAATTACCCCTAAATGAGCCCTTAATTATGAAGTAGGTTTCATCTCGCCGGAAATTATGAAATAAAAATAAAAATTTTGGCCAATTTGTTTAAACAATAATTGAATAATTTTTTCGACCATAACAACGGGGCTTGACCATTCTGAGGTCGACTACTCAATAAAGTCTTCTGCTAAAAGGTGATCCCCCTCGTCATACATAGCCCCTGGACATCAATTGTATGTTTGTCCAGAGTGGTTCTCCCAATTTTTGGTGCTTCTGGGTGTATTGCAATCACTACACATTCTTTGAGTTGCGCTTCTTCGGCTTGCGACAGCTCAACTATACCGTAACACATTTATCTCTTATGCCCCTATTTTTGCTATATCCCCGTTACCATAGTGGAAAATGTGGTCCTTACCCGGACGTTTTGCTGTGTACCACGAATCCTTACAGCCAATTTGGATGACACCGATTTTCCGCATGAAATCCCACCCTATAATGCAATCCGGCGTAACCTCAGTTGCTATACAAAAAGCAATTACTTGTTTAAAACCGTCCAGCTACACTGGAAGGAAAACGCGTCCTAACACAATCGACGTCGTGCCATTAGCTGCACGCAAACTTTTTGCTTTTGGGTCAACCATCTTACGCTGCGCTAACCATGCCGTTTCACGCCTTTAGAGAATTTTACCCTCAGTATCCTCGCGCACTCGTACACGGCGCCGAAACTTCCAACCGCACTTTTTAAAGTCTGTTGGCTGCGAGTACCTGCTGACTGCGTTAACCAATGGGCTGCGATGTTACCACCATGTTGAATATTAGCAGTGGCGGGAATTTTGAAGATGGGAGTCACATCTGCGCTTCACCCACGTTGTTCAATAACAGACTATTACGTCCACGACTACATGGTGACATGTTGGCACAACCAGCCTCTTGTTGTTGCCCTTTAGAAAAACAGTTGCATACCATCAGGTGTATTAGAAAAATAGGATTGCTTTGAGAATTCCCTCCATGTATCTCGTCGATTTTCCATAAAACAAAAAGAAAACACCAAAAAGAATAAATAAAAGAAAATGATATTAAACTTGTTCCAAGAGAATTTAAATTTGATTTTCCAGTTTTTCTTAATAATGTATAAGCAATTAAGCCAGAATACTGGTTTGAAAACCGACAATAAAAACGATGTTATAACCTGTCTATCTCAAGTCAGAACTTATATTTCCCAGCGGGCATTCGCGAAAGAGGGAGGAGCTGCTTACTAATAAAAGCTACAAATAATAAACAAGTCATTTTGCAGTTTAAAAACTGCAACATTACAATATTATTAACAAATTTTCAAGAAAGAAATTTTTGTGGTTTCTGCAAATTTCAGTTGGCTTGTTCTTGCGTTACTTTTATTACGTTGGTAAAGGTTTCATCTCATAAAAGACTTATAAATTTTCAAGAAAGCAATTCTTGTGGCTTTCGTTAATGTTCAGTTATTGTTAGTTTTGTTATGAGTTGGGTTATAGAAATTGGAAGACGAATCTAAAAGGCCAATTTTTGTGTGGAAAATGTGATTTGTGTTTTAAATCTTGTCTAACTTTTAACAGAAATTATAAGAGGAACTGAAAAGAAAAATGACTTTTGTTGTTAGAATAGGTATTGAGCTATTTTTTAATCTTATTCCTATTGACTCTACTATCTTACTACTACTATCTTACTACTACTATCTTACTACTACTATCTTACTACTATCTTACTATCTTACTACTATCTTACTACTACTATCTTATTCCTATTGACTCTACATTTTTTCACACCTATTCCTCCATATTTCAGAGCTTCGTTTTACAGGTCATTCTTATATGTTGCCTTGCTTCTTTTTAGGCTCCTCTTTCCCTGTTTATCAGTTTCCATTCCCTTCCTTCCTTTGCCAGTTTCTCTACTTCTTCCATGCATCTTTCTTTCTCCCTCTGTCTTTTCCGCGTAACGCTCTGTCGTGGTCTATCTTTCTAATGTTACTTCTTCTTCCTCCATTCCCCGTTTCATCCATTTTCTCATACTCTTCTGTCGATCTCCTTTCGATCACATCCTCCCCCTTCTTTTTCTTTGTTCTTGAACTTTCTTTCGATTTTCAAATTCCTTTTTGCTTCCCTCTGAAATGCAGAGAGTAGCCAAAAGCACTTTGTGTGGACAAAAGTATGTCTACATCGATTTTCAAGATTTCGTTGTAAATGTCCGTAAGGCTTTCGGGTACCTCGAGTCGGTGTGGAAATTTCGAATTGTTAAAACCAAATTTTTTTATTCAATAACAAAGTAAGCAATATTCATTTTTTAAACAATTTTGATAAATGAATGCACATTTTTAACATTTTAAAACGAATAGGCTCCATTTTCTTTGCGACATCAACTAAAAATGTATTTACAATGACTCTTTGCTATATTTATGTAAAAATGCACAGAATGACCATGAAAAATATTTACTTTCTATGCGGGATTCTATGCCTTCCCAATTGTTCCTTCTTGTCGCATTTTTCTAATTAGGAAAGGTGTTGATTATTTGAAGAATATTTATAAACAAGTTCAGCACGAGATTAGTGGTTACAGTCTGTGACGGACTCAACATGACGATCAGGCAAAAGCTTTGTGCAGCCTGAGGACACGAAGCCACCCAAGTTCGACCGCCTTCCCCCGAAAATGTTTTAGCATATTGTTGACACGCTGGGATGCTTTTCAGGCTATTAACAAGTGAAAGCTTGACACCTCCAAGAGCGCCGATTATAAGGACGATTAGTTTAACATTTCTTTAGCTATGATGTTTTTGTCAGCTCGTGCCGAATGTTCGATAACGAAAATGGTTTGCTTCTCAAAGTCAAAGAGAACTATGCCAGACCTCGATTGTACAACAGAAACAATTGTTAAGAATATATTGTTCCAGTATATGCGGCACTTTTTATTTTCGACAATTGTCTCTATTTCCCTAGGAGGGTTTAGTGGAGCGATATTAATATTAATGCCGGAAGAGCGACAGAGATAATAAAAATTTGGGCAACTTGATAGTATATGTCCTGAACTCTTGGGCTGTGCATAGCACGCCCTGCAGCCATCACCGTCTTGACATGCCAAAATAAAAGCCCTCCGTGCCCGACTTTAATCTGAATGATGTAAAGAAAGCAAAAGTTAGCTGCATCCTCTTATCGAGGATATTTGTGTGTTTCAGTAGCCTCATCCACTGCTTTCTACAAAAACGCTCATTTGCCCACTTCTTCGTACTTCCTGACAATTTTAAGAAGAGTCTCTTCCATTCGCAACTCTACGTGCTGTACCCAGGCTAATCTTGTTGTGAAGACATTCAAGAGTCATTATTTCGCAACTACCTTGACGGCGTTAGACGTAGGGTCGCGGAACAGATGACTTAATATGCATGCTTTCATTCATGTGCATAACCTTTCATGTCCTGATATCACGGGATCTAAGTTCGTTCTTCGTCCATGGAACCACTCTAAATGAATAAAGTAATAATGGGAGGGCAAGCATGTTCTTTACAGATACTTTGTTCCTCGCCGCCAGTTCGAAAGACCAAATATGCCAGATGAGACGTTTGTATCTGCTTCGGAGAGTATCCTTTATACATGTCACATCCTGATTGCGGCTCGGTGGCACGCCCAGGTATGTATAAGTCTCTCCACTACAACGGTGTCGTATAGCTATTCTACTGAGGAGCTCAGGGTCTTCAGGGATGCCATTAAGTTTTCCTCGCTTCAAATAAACCTTAGCGCAATTTTCTAACCCAAATTCCATTCCTATTTCCTTAGTGTATCGTTCGACAATCCCTAGAACTAGATATATTTGATCTTTATTTTTAGCATAGATCTTAAGATCATCCATATAAAATCCCTGAGTGACCTTGTGCTTTGGATTTGCACGTTTGCCGCAAAAGTATCCCTGGGCATCGCCGAAGTGCTAGAGATAGTGGCAATAATGTGAGGCAAAAGAGAAGCGGGCTCCTAGTGTCGCCCTGAAAGAAACCTATCTGAAAGGTGAACTTGTTAGTAGTCACTTCCAGGCCATGGATAGGTCACGCTGGTAGGCTGCTGCATCTTTGCAGATGCATCTATCGATGAGCAGGTTCTCCCGACATCGTGCTATGCCTTTCTTTGAGCTGCGTTATTCATACATTTCTTGCCACACAGGTCCGATTGCCCGAACAATTCTAACATTTAGGATAGCTGTGCATATCTTATATAGTGGGTTCAGACAAGTGATTGGCCTGTAATTCTTTGGGACAGCTAAGTTGTCCATTTTCGGCAGGAGTACTATGCGTCCTTCCACGAACCATTCTATAATTACCTCTTCCAAATTTAAATATGAGGTGAAAATACGGGATAGATATTAATGGGTAGAAGCAAACTTTTTTCAGCAGAAGGTCTTGGTACCATCTCAGGTGTTATGAGGGCATCATATAGTTCCCTGAAGCTATATATGTTCTCTGAGTCATCGTCCAGTCTATACTGCCTTTTGTACACTTCTCTTAAAAATACTTCGACCTCCTCTGGTTTGGGCCACCTCTCTCTCTGATCTAGACTTCTCTTAGCGTCGGATAGAATCCGTATTCTCTCAACAATATGCTGCCTAATGACCAGCAGCTTCGACTTTTCAAGTGTGTGATAACGGATCCGGAGTTCGCGCCCGAACTTTCGAACAGATGTTATATAGTCAATCACACACTAAATTCGAGACACGTATTGTCTTGCCCAGCCTATCTTTCTGGCGAGTTGATACATTCTTCTTATAGTCTTATGGCTCATCGTTAGTTTTGTTTTACGGTTCGCATCGGCCAAAGCTCTCTCTGCATTATACACACAACAATTGATAATCCAGAAGTCTGATTCTTTAGAAAATTGTCTTCGAAGCTCGTCATTCAGTTCAGGTAAAAATGTGTCCTTTTACATAAATATTGATTAAATAATAAACAGCTCCAATTGACTAAATAAACAAAAACGAGTCGTTAACTTAACCGCCCAATAATGACTGGTTATGAAGTTTAATCAGTGATTAAAGTAACATAACCCCGAAATTGAAGTGAAAGTGCAGTGAGTGCAGTATACAGGAAGAAAATATGGCTCTGTTTTACGATGATATTTTATCCTCATCTGATGATGATGATGATGATGATGATGATGATGATGATGATGATGATGATGATGATGATGATGATGATGATGATGATGAAATCTTTTACCACGTTCAGAGAAGACCACGAATATTCAGAGAACGAGAGAATTGAGTGGTAATTGAAAGAAGCCTAGTTGAAGTTTGCATTGCGTCTAATTTTAGGTTAGATAAACCCAATAATTCAAAAAAAGACTCGCTTGTTCAAGGAAATATATGATTATTTGGTACTCACTTCTTCTACTTTGTCCGCCATAATATTCACCACTTTTATTTTATTTTGAAAACAACACAATTGCCACTTCTCTTCTATTGCACTTTGACCACACCTTTTTAACCAATCAGAGTCGCCGTTACAATAGAAAGACGTAGAAACTAGACTTTATTGCGAACAGAGTATACGATTAGATAACCAGAGGTTGAAAATGCTTGGTAGAACGCATCGCTGGTTTACGCACATTTAATCATTGATTAAAAAATAATCATGATTAGTTAATCATGGATTTAATCAGAGTTGGTGAAATCGGCTCTTAGCTTAGTCAACGCAAAAAGTAAACTTATTCCTGCAAAAGTGACCGATATGTATATTTATTTTTGAAAATTATTTGAATAATTTACTTTTCCTATCCTATAGCAAAGTATTAGAGCCAAGAGTCATCGTAAATACATTTTTAGTTGATTTCGCAAAGAAAATGGAGCATATTCTTGGAAAAAGATCAAAATATACATTTATTTTAGCTAGGAGTTAGTAAAGATACACTTTTAGTGGGTTCAGTGAAAAAATTAGCCCTATTCGTGGATTAACGTAAAAAATGTACATTTTTTTATAATTCTTGTTTAAATAATTACTAATTTTCGTTAATTTGGAAAAAAATTACAGTTAGAACTCATTTTCACGACTTTTGTTGTCGATTCCGCAACAAAATTGAGGTTGTTCATTGTGAAATACGAAAACTGTGTATTTTATCTAAAAAATTTTTAAAATAATTGTCCATCAGCAGATATTTTTAAGTAATCACAATTAGACATCATTAATTTGTTTAAAACACTATACATAATATTTTTCTTACTCTAACCTTTTGATAACTATTACTAGATAGTAATGACTAAGATCTTTAAAAAACGTACATCTCAAAATAAAACAAAAAACAACAAAGTCCAAACCCATTGAAAATTGTTTTGTAAACAGACTTTTGTCCACAATAAGTGTTTTTGGCTACACTGTGCCACGCTTTTGGGCAGCCACATCTCAATGTCGCTATCACAGGAAAGTTCTTGGAGCCTATCGCATTGCCCACTTCCATTCTAACCATCCGCATCCTGGTTCAATCTTCTACGAGGATTTAAACTATTAAGATGCCTCTTTAAACAAGTTCAGAAACCTCCTTGTCTCCCTGTATGATTCCCTATGTTTCGAGTTTCTTATAAAGATCTCCTTTTCTACGTCCCACACATCTCATCACATCGAATCCAGATATCTTGTAGCGACTTGATTTGTCTCATCGCACCAGTACCTTATTGTCAAATCCATCGGCTGACGCTGAGCAATTTTATTTAGAGAATCATAGAAGCCCACTACGAGATGACAATAGTTGTGGATAATCGATTCCAGGAAATCTGGAAAAATTCCAGAGATCTGGAAATATAATCGGAAAAAGAGTCAACAAGTCGCCAGTGCTTAGCAGAGAAATATGATGAGCGATAGAATAAAGACAGAGAATTATTTCAGCTTTGGTTACTTCTTCTTTCTGTAGAAATAATTTCATGACAGCAGTTAATCCACGAATGTTTGAAGCTCTTTTGTACAAGTGACCTTCCGAAGATAGTTCAGAACTGTCCGAGATTTTTTCCACTACCAATTTTTGCAACAGTGTTAAAGACGTAAGTCCTAATAAAGAATATAAATTGAAATTAATTATAGGAATAAAAGAGATACAATTATTCGTTAATGCTTCAAAAAATCGGAAAGATGAACTCACTGATAGGTTCTCCAGGTGATGATAATTCAATCACAGGTGTGCAATTTTCGTCTATAATCACAGACTACTTAAATAATGCTGATATTGGCGGCGTTTGTAGCTGAATTCGTTGAGTCTGTAGGTGCTTTTTCCATTGGCATGACTGACTAGTACAGAACGGCCCATTGATCTGTTGGATCTGCCTCGACCCATGGAAAAAAATTCGAGACAAAGTTAGGTGGGAATAGGGAAATTCTTATGATTAAAATTCTCCAATAATATTAGCCAATATAATATAACACTACTGCAAGACATAGGAGACAACCTGTTTTTTGTTAGTAGCATAAAATCATCCAATTTTCATAATGCATGAATTAAATTTTTTTGCTTAAAGTGGGATGAAAGATTTTTTTATCGTATTTTTCCTATTCTTTTAGAAAATATTGCAAACAAATTTTAATTTTTTAATTTTCTTAATGTTTAAATAACTTCCGAAATAATGTTTATATTTTTATTTTCTTGGGCTTGTTTTAAAGCTAAATATCAATAGTCTGGACTTACAAATAAGTAATAAAAATACAAATTTATAAAATCATACAAGGATGTAATGATGTATTCTTGATCATCATTTTCATAATTTTTTAAATTCAGTATTGTTTGTGTGAAGTTCAGAACATGGCAGAATAACTTCAAAAGAAAATAGTAGATAATACTCACCTTTGCTTTATACAAATTAAAATTTAAGTACTCAAATCTCTAAAGAATAAAAATCACATCACTCAAAAAACACGAAACAACACATTAGCGGACGGGCACATTCAATGCATTCAATTGTCAACAAACGGTTCAGCGAGCCGAGTGGTCCCGAGTTTATTCGAGCCAAGACGAACCACGAAACACGAGGAACCACGAAGAACAACGACGAACCACGAACCTTCGTGAACCGAACTTAAGGCCTAAGAACAATGCCTAAGATAAACGATGTTCATTGGCTCTGATCAAGAATTCCCGGCATTTTCCTGTATTTTTCAAGGTCTGCAAAATTCCTGGATCTCCCGGTGGATAGACACCCTGCTTTTACGACTCTTTTTTGCATTTTTCTTTCTCCCCTGCATTCAAAGCCTCTTTTCGTTTCCCCCCCCCCCCCCCTGTAAAACTTGTATTCCTATTTCCCTTCCTTTTTACTTTCCATTATTTCCCCATTTCCTACCATCCGTCAGGTCTTATAATTCATCGTCCCAAATCCTGACCTCCTCGTTAACCAATCCTTACCCTATGACCTTTATTCCTCTCAACCCATGCCTTTCGCTCGTGTGATGTTGCAGTTTGACACCATCACAATGATCCGGTTAGAAGTTCTAAAATTTTAAAAATCGTACGGAAATTCGACACCTCGAGTGGGGAGGCTCAAGAATCTATTCATTCCGGGGCGTCGTCGACTAGGATTCGCCGTCACCTCCTTTTTAGCGAGGCTTCTACAGCCCAGAAACTAAAGCCCAGAGAGAAATATTTCTCCACAACCACCTTACTCTCCAATTTTATTATTAACATACATTCTTTCCCTCCCCTCTTCCCTCTTAATCTCTTTATCCCTTCCATTGTAAATTGCTCACCAATGTCCTTAAGTATTATATTCTTTTTCATTTTCGCCCCTTTGACTCCTTACATTTTTATTTCAAACTCAATCAGTTTCAAACACATGCTTTCATTCTCCTCACGCATACTTGCTCCACACTTTCTTGCGTCTTCCAAACCCTCTGCCTCTTTCACCTCATACTCATTCCTTATTTCTGGTTTGTTCACTATCTTTTGTAATGGTTTTATTTACCTTTTCTTTTTTCCCTTATTCTCTCTCTCTCTCTCTCTCTCTGTCTGTCTGTTTCCTATGTTTTCCAATTTATTCCAAACCTTGTCTTTCTTCCCTTTCCGTAATTCATTTCATTCTTTCCATTTCTATTCCACCTTTCTTACCTGCTGAGCATATTTCTATGGTCTCTACCTCTCTGCAACGTTTTTTTTCTTGGCTTTTTTAATCTCATTGCCGCTTTCCAAATCTTCGACCCCCTACTCTCTTATTCTTTTATCATCTTCCGGTTTCCCCCTTCACCTAACATGCTCCTCGATGATATTCCCGCTCGTCGACTATTGTACCTGTGTAAGAAATCCTTCGATGCAGATCTCTGCGATTTAGATCTACTCAGTCTACTATTTCCCATTCCTCGACTAGATTCTACCATGGCGAAGAGCTCACCTGCACTGCCTCCATTATTTTATTATTTTCATGTATTCTATTTTGATTTTATACAAAAGAAAAAATAAGAAAAATACAAATGTTGAATCAAATGAGAAAAAAAATGTATTCACAAATTTTCTTTCTTTAAACAAAAGTGGTCAAGGTTGAAAAAAAATTATGCATGAAAAACTAGTTAAAAATTAATATTTTGTCTTAATTTTCATAAATTTCATAGTCAATTGCAATAAAAAAAATGTGGAAAAATGCAGGCAGCAAGAATCGAATCCAGTATTTCCGGTTCCAACTAAAAACAGTCTCACCCGTTCATTTTACGTGCGTGGATGTTTTAAAGCCTTTTTGCAAGAGAATGGTTGAAAAACGCATTTCCTTACTCTATCATATTAAAACTTTGTTAATAAACATAACCTATCTCTGCGAGGATTGTGAATCCAAAAACAAAACAGAAAAATTAATATTTCAAACATATAAAAATAAAGAATTTAAAATTATTTTGGAATTATGTACAATTTTTCAGGCATTTTCTTCCAAATAAAATAACAGATGAAAAAATACGAAATTTGGACAATAATATCACACGAAATAATATTAGGCTTTCTTTAATCAATGATTAAACTCTTATTCAGCGACAGAAAAATTATATAAATTCTGAATTATTGACTGAATTGATTGAATTATTTTGAGCTTCCTGTAAATGCACTATTGTAAAGCACGCTTAATTTATTCTCATATTCTTATACGCGTTGCACATAATCGTTTCCTGATTTCACTCACCTTGTGATAGGTGTCTTTCTGCCACGTTTTAATCTGTTGTATTATATCGTCACAGAGGTTTTCCTTTACTTTGAGGTGTAGATCGCATAACCTATCGGATTCAACTAAAACACCCTTCCACGCAGCTTCTGTGGTGCCATATTCGGGTCCCTTCTCTATCTTATCGTTCCAATTTTTTGACCAACTTTTGAGAGCTTTCGCGTAGTTCTTTTCGATTTCCGCTCTCTCTTGTACAAGCTGTATTAAACTATCGCATAATTTATGACCGTCCTCAATCCTTTTTGTTGTACGCTTATAGTTCCCCGGTTCCCAGAAAGAATCCGAAGTGGCTATTAGCATATTATCATCGCTGTGATGTGACATCTTAGACTACGACGAGAAACTCCTTTCACCTAAAATCAGACGATATCTGGTCCATTATTAATTGAATACTAAAATCAAATAATATAAACAGATTTGAGAGTGTGAGATGGTAGGGGGAGGCTGACGACGTTTATTTACACAGGCACACCAAAAAAAGTTATCTGCACGAGACAAGTGACTAGGATATCCAGATGCATTTTGAGCCGCTCAATCCACGCGTCTCAGTTTTTCCATAAATACAGAAAATAGGTAAAAACCTAGCAATATTCTGCTGGTGACATCTAGAGAGAAAATGGAACAAGCAAGTAAAAAATTGATGTTTAAATTTAGATTTAGCACGCAAATCTGAAAAGGATATGGCATTTTTGTTATTTTTTCCCGTACAAATCTATATAATATGAGAAAGGCCTTCACTTGCCCTAGAATTGCCCTAGCTAGGGGAAACAGAAGTACAACGTCAATGTGTCTATTTTCGTGTATACAGGTATTATCAAAATAACGTCCTAAATATCCATATGTTTTCCCCTATTTTCTAAATCTAGGGGAAAACTGATACGTGTACGAGAGATTCTGAGGCCACATTTAGATTCAGCAGCTCAAAATCCATAAGGTTGGCCTATTACCTGTGTGACTAGAAAATCCCTAGGCTTTTCCCTACTTTTTGAATTTAGGCAAAAAATGTTTCAAGCCCGAAAAATTTAGTGGTCAAATTTAGATTGAGAGCGCAGAACTGCAAAGGACATAGCATTTTTGTTATTTTGGCATATAAGTCTATATAACATGAGCAAGACCTTCAATCTCTCTAGATTTATGCTACCTAGGGGAAACGGAAAGCACACGGGGGAATTTATGTGCTTGAATTTGGTCATTACGAGTCCCAACGCGTAAGAATATAACACCCGTAAGTTTATTCTTCCGTATACTCTCGTACAGACAACTTTTTTTGTGGGCCTGTGTTATGAGCTATATTGCAATATATATGTACACAGTAAATACAAATTGGTTAAAATATCAAACACTGTTTATCTGCTAGCAATCTCTTTCACATACTGGCCCATACGGGAAAAATAAGTTTTTTAAAGTTCACGGAATAAATTCAGGAGTAGCGGATGTGGAAGAAACTTTAGTAAAAGTTAAAAATGTCTGGTTATACAGTTGAATTAAATATTTCATTAAAATCTGTAAAAAAAACTTTATTAGTATTTTAAACCCAAGGCGATGCGCAGGTTATTAAGACTGCATAAAAGTTTTGAAAAATCTATAATGGAGACGATGCAAAACGAAAAAAAAAGTTAATTTCGATATTTCATTTTGTTCAAACATGTTCTCGGGTAAACCCTTTTTTTATCTTAGCAAAGGACTAAGGCAAATAACTAATGAGATACGGATATTATAAGTTAATTTAATACGATATTTGACATCTTTTATGTTGATTTTGTAGGTACACAATTAGGAGCATTCAGTAGCTTGGAGCTCCTATTTTACTGTTTTTATACCTAACCCGCGAGCACTAGAGGTGATAAGAGTCGCCCTTGGATGCAAAGCTACCATCCGCCAATCCACTGGTTTTTAGTCGCTTGAATCCTGATGGTCGAGAAAGTTTCTTACAATGCGACAGGTCTTTAATAAAACACCCTTCTGAGTTGCTGCCAGTATCCTGCAACCCTGCAACTATCGGTTGGAAATCTGTTACGATAATAAGAGAGCTCAACATACTACTCTAGTTGAATTATTAAGAAGTCATGTAGCTGGAGGAGGAAGATCCACACCGATTGATTGAAGGGTTATATGTATTAATCTCGAAAATCATATTTTCGTCCACTAAGTTTTTGAATTACGATATCAGAGTGCACTTGAAACTAGTCATCTTGGCGGTGGATGCTAAGATTTCTCTCACGAGGATGAGTACAGAAGAGCAATCTTGCAGACCACATTTATCTCTGTGAATTTTAGCGGCTGCTTTTTTGTGGTCGCAAATGACAGGCTGATAGTAAATGCGACATAGAATTAGTGGAGGAGCGAAGGCGAATATAAAAAGTTTAAGCGTAACAACGTCTTGAATGAGCGCCAGAGGTGAAGCGGATTAAAATATGATTACGGCATAAACGGGTTTGACGCCTAAACTGTTTCTCCTCGCGGCCGTAACTCAACCCGGTTTTCTATGTAGTATTGTGGAAATCCATTTTACGTTGCACCAACAAACCAACGCTTATGGACTGACTCAAAAGTGACTTGCTACGACCTATAACAGCATATTGTCTGTACACCATGGTATTTTGTATATTCGCAAAATCAACAATATTATTCTCTGATCAACAAATGAATTTTTCAGATCAATATCAATGAAATTTCTGACATCGTAGTAATTCATATTAATAAGAAACAAATTAAGATACATTAAAATGAATTACCATCAGACACGCGAATATGTTCAAAAATTTATTGAAATTTATTTCAATTAGTAAACACGTAGAAGTGTTAAAAGAAATAAAATCTTTAAAAATTTCTTGATTTGAAAGTTACACGCGCCTAAATTACATTACAAACTGTAATACAAAATAGTGGGGTTTTAAATTCGCAGGAAATGTTTCGAGAAATTATTCCTCCTGACAACTTAGCTAAATGAAGTTAGCGTAATTCTTGACGGTAACGAAAAGATAGCATATTCTTCGTAGAATCCATCGATATACTGTTTATAGTTTTTCAACCAAAATTATAGTTACATTTTCAAACAAAGTCATGAATCTTTTGAATAAAATTGTAAATGTTTAATTGGAATAGTTGAATTTTTAACCAGAAACAGGAATTTTTATCTGTTATTATGAATATTGAACTAGAATAACTGAACTTTAAGCCAAAAAGATACATATCTACCTAAAAAGACGATTTTTTATATCAGAAGTATAATTTTTTAACCAGAAATTGAATAAAAAATGTATAGTCAAAAAATGAAAATTTAGCCAGAGATGAATTTTCAACTAAAAGGCCGAATATCTAACTGGAATAATTGATTTTTTCACCGGAAAGAAGAATTTTCAGACAAAAAGATTAACTTTCAAAGAAAAAGATAAATATCTACCCAAAAAATCAATTTTCTAACAAATACGTGAATCTTTGAAGAAATAGTCGAAATTTCAATTAAAAAAGACAAATTTACATACAAATTGATTAAATTTGAACTAAAAAGGATAAATTTCAACAAACAAAAAAACTTTAAAAAATGGAAAAGTTACATTTTTCATTTAAAAATTAATTTTAAACAAAAAAAAGACTTTTCGACTAAACAGTTAAAATTTTCAACCAACGACATAAGCCTTAATCAAAGAACAATAATTTTTTAACAATGTAGTTTAACTTTTACCCAAGTAGTTGAATTATAAATTAAGAAAGATTACTTTTTAAGAAAATAGTTAAACGTTCAAAAAAATGGATGAATATCCACTAAAAGAAAATTGCTTTTTAATTTAAAAAAATTGATATTTCTACTAACAAAGATAAATTTTTGAATCAAAAAGATAAATTTTCAAAAAACAGTTCAATTTTTTCTTTAAAAAAGATTTTATTCGACTTTTCACGATCAAAATCTAAATTTTCAAACAAGAAATAAAAACCTTTATACGAAAACAATTTAATTTCCAATAAAAAAAATTGTTTCCAATAAAATGGCATGAATTTTGACCAAATTGGTTGAATTCTCCACCAAATAGTATTGCATTTTTATCCTAGAAATATGAAATTTGTACTAAAACAGGTGAGTTTTAAATAAAAAACGTTTTTTTACATTCTCGTCAGAGAAGGTATTAGATTTGTGTAAAATCTGCCCTGTATGTATGTATGTATGTATGTATGCCTGTATATACGTCTGCTGTGAGCACGATAACTTTCGAAAGAATTGACAGATTGGATTGCCCTTTGGAACGCTCTCTTAGTATCTTAAAGTGAATGTCAAGTTCGTTAGCCAGCGTTTTGGTAACAAATTCAAAAAGTAAGCCAATTTTGAATGCTTTTGGGACTATTTTTTTGAAATTCA
This sequence comes from Druon quercuslanigerum, assembly GCA_010014905.2. Lineage (NCBI taxonomy): Eukaryota > Metazoa > Arthropoda > Insecta > Hymenoptera > Cynipidae > Druon > Druon quercuslanigerum. The sequence continues at coordinate 10,043 of JAAAKG020002695.1, read as the reverse complement.
AAAGTTCTCTGTAAGGATATGCATAGTATTCGAAAAGTCGAACAATTTACCCTAATGACTTTATTCATGATACCAGAAATTACACACGAAAATGAACATTTCAAGACAAATAACGCACGATATGACAAAGTCAAGAAAAGAAAAATATTGCTTTTGGAATGCCCTATAAGATTATCATAAAAACTTTTTGATTTTCTTGAAAAATCTAAAATTTTTTGACGGCATAAAAAATAATGGAAAATCCAAAAATTACATTTTTTTGGGTCAAACTATGCAAAATACGGTAAAAGATGAGTAGACAAAAATTGTGCATTTGAAAAAGATCTACAAATTTGTTATCAATCACTTTTTAATAGGATACGTAGTTTTAGCTTTAATCGTGGAAAACATCATTCACAGTAAAACAAAAATCTGCCCTCTGCGTCGGCACATTCTCATTACAACTTTTGTCTTTTAATTTCTTTTTCCTCTCGTGTGGAGGGTTTCAAGAAATTTAGTTTTTGTCTGTTTTTAATGCTATTTTTTAAGAAGAAAACCATAAATAGAATTACCAAAAAATTATTCGTGACAAATTAATTAATTTTTACATTCTCATCAAAGAAGGCATTAGATTTGTGTAAAATTTGACCTGACCAGTTTTTGTCAAATGTCCACGTATTGAGAACACATGAATCCAAAAAACAAGCTTTTACGAATGTGTCTGTATGTATTTCTGTGTGCACGATAACTTTTGAAGATTGGCCTTTGGTACACTTTTTTAGTGTCCTAAACTAAAGGAAAAGTTTGTTATGCATTGGAATAATATACATTTATGGATATTTCATACAATTTGAGGGACAGATTCGAGTGCGAAGCACGAAATACGTGAAAAGAATGTGTTCGTTAAAGCCGAAGGAGCTTTAACAAAAGAGAATTCATAAACACCAAATTACTGCTGTCGATGCTTTGACCTTTAGTTTTAAAAAGTTTGTGCACAAGCGTGGGGAATACACAAAGACCGAGCGCGTAGCACAAGTAAATACAGTATCGAGCTCGAAGCGCGAGATAAATATACTATCAAGCCCGAAACGCGAGAATCAACACCTGCGCTCTCAAACTTGCCAGCGGAGCGAGCCACGCGCGACGAGAATGTGCCCGCGAAGCGTGCAGATTTTTTGAGTTGATCTTGCATCCAGAAAAGATTTCAGTTAATTTTTTAACACCAAAATATAAATTTTAAACCAAAAGTAAATTTTCTTAAAAATAGTTAAGTTTTCAACAAAGCAACACAAAATTCAACCAGAAAGTATGAATTTTTACAACATAGTTAAATTTTCAGCAAAACAGTTGCATTTTTATCCAAGAATGGTAGAATTTATCTTTAAACAGATGATATTTAGTTTTAAAAAAACAAGTTTTAAACCAAAAATTTGAATTTTCATCTAGAGAAGATTTTGCTTTTCTTTTCAACACTAACAAATCAAATTTTAACAAAAAGTAAATTTTCTACGAAATACTAAAGTTTTCAACAAAGTAGCAAAATTTTCTACTAGCTTTTATGAGTTTAAAAAAAAATTGTTGAATTTTCAAACAAATAGTTGCATTTTTAACCAAGAAGGATGTAATTTCTGCTAAAAGAGTTAAATAGTTATTTTAGTCCCGTTTTAAAGTGAAAACATCACTAAAAAATTGTTCATAATCTTTTCCAGCTTTTTAATTACTTTTGACGATTGAAGAACTTTTCCATAGGATTTTAAAGAATTTACAACAGTTTTGGAGGATATCAAATAACTTTATTGGATCTATATAGTTTTAGGATATTTTAAATAGCTCCAAAGGATTTTAGAAGATTTCAGAGGATTTCCATGATGTGAAGGGATTTAAAAAGCGCTCAAGGTATTTTAATAAATTTTAAAGGATTTCAGAAAATGTCCGATTTTATGTAGTGTTACGGCATTTAAAATATTTGAATGGATTTTAAAGAATTTATCCACAAGAATTAAGGAATTTCATAGGATTTCAAAGATTTCCAAATGATTCAAGTTGCTTCCGAAGATTTTAAAGAATTTTGAAGATTCAAGAATATTCTTAAAAATTCAAAGGAATTTTCCATTTATTTAAATAATTTCAAAGCACTTCAAACAATTTTCAAAATTTGCAGGTATTTAAAAAAATGCAATAATTTTTCGAGCTTTTAAGGATTTTAAAGAGACTTATAATACAAATCTGGTAGAAGCGGAAAATGAATACTGCGACATCACAATATTAACACGGGACATTAAATTTTAAACATCTAAGGTCTTCCGGCGCAAGAAAATACGTGTTAAATTTGGGATTGGGGGTAAATACGGGTTGAGTTCAGACTGGGAGCCGCAGCGGGTTGAAGTCCAAAACCGTCTTTCTGCGCGCAATAATTTCAGTTCGCTTCTACTCTGACGCTCATTCATTCTGTTCCGCTCCCGTCATTTTTAAAAATCATCTTTGGCTTAACACGAAAACAGAAACCGCTTCTCTTATGCAACTCATTTTACACCGCATTTACTCTCGGCCCGATAAATATTAAAGTGTATTATCATGGCACTTGAACTTAATTAGCATTTTCAATGGAAATCTTCAAATGTATTCTCTAATAATAAAAATAAAATAAAAGGATTATTGTAAAACTTATAAAATATAAAAAAAAACATGTATAAGTGTTTGGCCAACAATATATCTGTAACTTGTCTAAAATTTGTACCTGGATGGTATCTACAACATTTGATACATAAAATTTGCGAAATTTTGCGTCTTGGCTGAAATAAACCTAAAAAAACCTCGATACTTATTGACATCTTTCATGGTTTCACTATGAAAATCGCCAATTTTCATGCTCGTTATCTTAATCAGCGCTTCGAAAATATTAGTAAGCGAAAATTCACTTATTCGAAGATGCACCCAACGTTAGAGCAATAGTCCGAAGAAAAAAATCTGAAATGAAAAGGATCTAAACCATTATACTTGCTTTTGATTGCATTTCAAAAGTACGCTTCAAAGGGATCATCCAATTTATATTTTAAAAAATAGAATCGACCGCTATGAATAAGTAGAATACCAGTCTATACATTTGAAATTATATTAATCATCCATTAAAGATAAATTAACAAATGAATTTAATGGAAACTGCACCCTGGCTTAATGCATGACGTCGATAACGCCCTTATAACAAGTGTCCAGAGAATCAAATTTTTGTTATTATACTTGCCTGCCATATTATATTCCCCATGTTGATTTACAACCCTTCGGAATTTAGCATACTCTGAGCCCGTGCTGTTCTACTCACTGCAAAGCATAACCCTTTACCTCAACCCGGAATAGTAGAGCAAGGCGGCTACGAACTAACTTGCCGACAGATGGCGCCACCTTCGCGTCAATAAGGTAGAGAGCAATATTACCGATAATCAGTAAAACAAAGAGGTCATCTTCTACCCAAATTTTATGTAGATGGCGCCACTGGCAAAGGGTGGTGATGTTCCGTGCTAAGTTGCCGACAGTGGTTAAAAACATAGAGGTCAGTAATTTTGAGGTAATGTTCTGTGCTAAGTCGGTAAAAAAGTGAGGTTGGTAACGGAGATTTCTGCGAAGTTACCATTAATCGGCAAAAACAGTTTATTACCGCCAGTCGGTAAAACAGGTAAGCCGATAAAAAATTTATAGGATCATTTTACTTAAAGTCGGTAAGGTAGGGATCAATGTAACCATCAGTCGGTAAATGAGAAGACGGCTGCCATCCCAATTTCCGGCAGATGGCGCCACCATCGCGAGTTACCGACCTCAACATATAGCGCCACTGGCAAAGGGTGGTTCTGTTCCGTGCTAAGTTACTGATCGTCGGTAAAATCATAACAATCGGATAAGCGTTCACCTACCGACATATGGCACCACCGTTATTAGGCGACCAGACCAATAGATAACGCCACTGACAAATAGATGGTTTTGTTTCGTGCTAAGTTACCGACAGTCAGTAAAAACAGAGAGTTCGGCTACGAGTTCACCTACCGACAGATGGTACAACCGTTATGAGGCTACCAGATTAACAGATGGCGACACTGACAAGTCGGTAATGCATGTATCGACCGCTGAATTGATCCTCTGCTTGCCCTACACACTAACCGAGAAATTGCGTGTTGCCACATTGCGCCCTGCGCGCGCTGTTACTTGCTCAACGTCCACGCCTGTTCCTCTGTTTCTACAAGTGTCATTTGTCTTTGTTATATTTATACGATGTGGAAGTTTCCCGCGACAAACCACAGTTGGGAGTGGAATAGTGAGTGGGGAGTGGGGAAGGGGGGCGGGGCTGGGGACATAAAGCGTGCTAGCATGGTCGACTGACATCACTTCTTTCAGGCAGCCCGCAGCAGCATCAGCGGCAGTGGTAAGCAGCAGCAGCGTAAGCAGTAGTAGCAGCAGCAGCGGCAACAATGGTAACAGCAACAGCAGAAGACAGCTTCAAAATGACTGGAAAGCGCAAGACGTGCAAGCAGCAGTAGAGACCAGAAAAGCTGAGTCAAACCATCTCCCTGGATGAATGTGAGTTACTCATCATTATAACAGAAGAAGCTGCAGCTATACTACCAGATTTACCAGGTGGTAAATCCAAGAACGAATACGCTCATGGCATGGTAAGACAATGCAATGCTAATATGGAAACAACAAGATCTATGTTGAAGGATCTTTTCTGGACACCTGAGAACCGGAAATGCCTTCACATCATCAATCGAAACATCAATGTGACTGCCGTTTTCCAATTATAATTGAGGAATGGCGGTTCAATGAATGCAGCAGATGACGAAGATGAGGATATCACCAACTGACTTGTAGCTAAATGTACACATGTAACGAAGGATGACCAATCTGTACATGTAAAAACATTTCTGGCTCAAACAAATGATATATTTCCAACGAAAATATTAGATGATTGTTTCAATAAATATATGAAACAACCAACCTCGCAAAAGGTTGTAGAATTCCAGGAAACTGATTCAGATTGTACATTACATTCAATCATACACCTCGAAATCAATGTAAATAAATATAATCCTTTGCGGGATAGTACATTTATTACCCTACCTGATCCAATTAAGAGCAAACAAGCATGTATAAATGGAGAAAATAAAAATGATAATCAATGTTTTAAATGGGCTGTTGTGTCAGCATTATATCCAGCTTTAAAAAATGTCAATCGTGCTTCTAATTATAAAATGCATTTAGATTTTACAGGTATAGAATTTCCTTCCTCTTCATATTACATCACAAAAGAGGGAATTGCATGTTAATCTTTTATACGTACAAGAAGATTACATTGATGAAGAGTATACATGATAATGCATTTGAAATAGATGATGAGGACATTGATACTTCAAATTTCCACTATGTATATATCAAAGATCTTTCTACCTTAGTTGGTAAATAACTATCTAAAAATAAACGTAAAAAGTATATTTGCAAGTGATGTCTTCATTACTTTTCAAGCGAAGCAAAGCTGTGTGAACACAATGATACCTGTAAACAGATGAATCATTGTAGAATTAAATTACCGAAACCTGAGACAAATATGATAAGGTTCACAAACCATAGAAATAAGGAAAAGGTACCGCTTGTCGTGTATGCCGATTGCGAGTGTCTGTTGCTCCCTGTGAAGAATCACAGGTTAAGATAAGTAACCTTGTGATTTTACAAAAGCATTAGATACTTAGCATGTGCTATTACATAAAATGCAATTATGATTACGCACTTTCTTATCAGAAGGTTACCTTGAGGGAAGCTACATATCACATTTGTGAGCAGAGTATAGTAGCCAACCAAAATAAAGTGACTGATCATTCACATTTAACAGGCAAATACTGGCGGCCTGGTGGGTATAATACTCATTTTCTCATTCGCGAAGTAGCCACTGTGTTAGAAGGCTGAATTGATCTCCTCTCTCTAAATAAGGAGAGGTGTATAAGGTTCACAAAAAATGTCAGAGAGAGTAAAACAAAATTCCGCTTTATTGATTCATTCCGCTTTATGGCTTCTTCGCTAGATAAATTAGTATCATATCTGAACGAATATATAATTGTCAGTAGAGTCTTTTCAGATTTAAGTGCTGAAAAAATTAAATTTTTTACGCGTAAAGGAGTTTTTCCCTATGAGTACTTTAACTGTAGGAAAAAGCTCAAAGAAACGTTGCATGCGCAACGGGTATGGTCTGAATTGAATTGCAATCATCTTGGCGATTATGTGTATCTGTACATGAAAACGGATGTGTCGCTACTTGATGATATCTTTGAAAACTTTGGTGATCAGTGTCTGAAAGCATATAGCCTTGATCCAGCACATTATCATACAACTCCTGGTTTGACTTGGGATGCCATGTTGAAATATACTAGAGTAAGACTAGAGCTCCTCACTGACATTGACAAAGTCCTTTTTATTGAGCTAGATATAAGGGGTAAAGTTAGTCAATGCTCCAACCGTTATGCCAAAGCCAATATTCCCTATATGGAAGTTTAAAATGACAATGATGAGATCAGCTATGTGGCATATTTTGACGATAACAACCTCTATGGTTGGGCAATGGCAGAAGCCCTTCCATTTGGTGGTTTCGAGTGGATATCAAATGTTGGCTTTATACTTGAAGTAGATTTGAATTACCCCAAAGAAATTCATGATAGACAGATCGATTGATCTTTTTGTCCTAAACACTGGAAACCAACAGGGTCAAAGCAGGAGAAACTCCTAATAACCCTCCTACCGAAACAAAACCATATTCTCCATTATCGTACACTGAAACAAGCTTTGACAAACGGCCTTCAGTTTGTTAAAATCCATCGCGTACCTAAATTTAATCAAACTCAAATAAAATGTTTTAACACAGAAAAAAGAGCTGCATCCAAAAATGAGTTTGAGAAAAATTTGTTCAAACTCATGAAAAATGCAGTGTATACTAACACAAAGGAGAATTTGCGTAAACATGTAAATGTTAAACTCGTGATAAAGCGGCAGGGTAGGTATGGAGCAGAAGTCCTCATATCTAGACCTAATTCCCACAGGGCTTAGTGTGCTGGACATTTCGAAAACCTTGATTTATGACTTCCATTGTGACTATATGCTTGAAAAATACAGCAAAAATTTAAACTTCCATATACAGACACTAATAGCTTATTTTATGAATTCAAATGCCCCAATATTTACATGGACACGAAAGAAGATATCAACAAGTTTGATATTTCCGATTATCCTGTAAATAATGTTTAGAGTATACCTTAAGTCAACAAAAAAGTTGTAGGGCTTATGAAAGATGGGTGCTGTGGACAAGTCATTACTGAATTCGTTGACGTGAGGAGTAAGATGTACAGCATCCGCGTAAATGGCCCACATTTTGTTAAGAAAGCCAAAGTCATAAAAGCTGGTGTTGTGCAGAACTCTATCAACTTTGATGACTACGTTGACTGCTAGAAACTAGAACTAGAACGTAGTATATCACTAGATCACCTCTTCGTCAAGTTGAAATTCGATGATAAACGGTATCTTTTACCTGAATGCACTCATAGGCTAGCTTGGTGTCAGTAGAAGATTACGGATAATGATACTGATGGAAATAATGAACCTATAAGTGGACGTAAATATTGTAAATAGTTTATAAGTCAATAAAAATATTGTCGGGATTGATGATGATTGTAAAAACATAAATAAATGTGAGATTTTTATATGCATTTCATATGCTTTTATTTATTAAACCCTTAACCTAATTATATACATAAGTTTTTTAATATTAGTTTCATGATACTCTAACACTAGTTTACATTAGTTGTAAAGCTTAGTTTAATGATGTGGTAACACTAGTTTACATTAGTTTAAAAGCTTAGTTTAATTAGATCAGTGCGCAAGTTTTTTGGAACTCGTCCCTCTACAAGTAAAGATTTCACGGCTTCAGTAACATCATGTCCACTCTTGCTTTTCACAGGAACTACCCAGGCAAACTTTGAAAATATATCGATAACAGTAAGCATGTATTTGCAGCTCTGTGACTACTACCTCTTTCTTTGCGTGCATTTTTTAATTTGTTCAGGCGAGTGTCTAGTTGCGCAATGCGTTCAGTGTTACGTATTGACAACTCTTGTTCTGTATTAATTTTAAAATTCTTTAGTTTCCCATTTACTGATTATTGCAGAATTTCCATTATAACATTGTTGTTAACAATTTCATTACGCATAGATGATGTAACCTGATAAAGCGTTCATATCTCGTTTTGAACAATACGTTGTACAAGTATCAAATTAACAGAATTAAGCTATGCGTCAGCGTCTTGAACGTTAAAGATTTTTTCTTAACAATATCGTAATTAGCGTTAGAGGTAAATTTAAAACCAATACCAAGAGGTCTCGCAATTCCTCGATGATGGAAATAATTTCATTATTATGACTTGGATTTCCTGCCGCCTGAGATTCAGTAAGTAGTCGAAGGCTCGTTTGGAACATTCCAACAGATATGTCTGCTCGTGAATCTTTTCTTGGTATTAAAATTGAGGTGTTGAACTCATCATTTATTTATTTTTCTTTGTGGTACCTCCAATTGATGTTGATCGTGTATGTAAAAAAATTTCGCTATAATATTCGTATACTTTGGAATATTATTCGAATAAATGGGTTTTGAGGGACTATAATTCTTCCTATGTGCATTTACAGCAATACGAATCAAATAGTTCAATACAGGGTGTCCCACTACCTGTGGGACAACGGGCAATGGGGGACAGACAAAAAAAATAAGACAAAAATTTAAACACAAGACTGTTGTGCGGCTATTTATTTAGAAACTACACAGTAACAAAGTTCCGTGTAAGTGTGATGTAAAACAGCCAATACACTTTTAAATTAAAAAACAAAAAACAAAATTCAGATTCAGGAAAATCCCAAATATGTTCGCAACCCCAAAATAATATGAAACAACCCCAAAAATCCACTCACAGTACATTTAACGAAACAGTTCAGAAGGGACACACTGTAAAGCAGCCAATACACATTTTAATTGAACGTAGTCACAAAATTCACCTTTCGCAAACTTCAGCTTATGTTTGCAACCCCATAATAATAGTAAGCAGCCCCAAAAATCCACCCCTAGTATATTTCACGAAACAGTTCAGAAGTGACTACCTGTAAAACAGCCAATACACTTTTTAATTGAAAAAAATAACAAAATTCACATTCAGAATAATGCCAAATATATTCTCAACCCCAAAATAATATCATACAACCCCAAAAATCTACCCCCAGTACTTTTCACGAAACAGTTCAGAAGTTACGCCATGTAAAACAGCCAATAAAATTTTTAATTGAGCGTAGTCACAAAATTCACCCTCAGCAAACTTCAACTTATGTTTGCAAACCCATAATAATATAAAGCAGCCCCCAAAATCCACCTCTAGTAGACTTCACGAAACAGTTCAGAAGTGACTCCCTATAAAACAGCCAATAGACTTTTTAATTGAAAAAAAATTCACATTCAGAAAAATCCCAAATATGTTTCCAACCCCAAAATAATATCAAACAACCCCAAAAATCTACCCCTAGTACTTTTCACGAAACAGTTGAGAAAATACTCCATGTAAAACAGCCAATAAATTTTTTAACTGAAAAAACTAACAAACTTAACATTCCGAAAAATCCAGATTATGTTCCCAACCTACTAACGAGACCGCTGTCCGACCTGACTCCAAAGAAGAGGTCTGCAGTGACAAGGATCCAGCAGGTGCAAACAAAGTATGGAACCAGGATCGTTGTCGAGCTGGAACGTACATTTAATACTTTCGTACCTACTAGGCTCGTGAATGTTCTAGAAGATCGATATGATCCCAATGGTGTCGATTCTAAACCAATCGATGATCAATCCTACTGACCTCTATTTTTTCGGAGTAAAACATAAAAACAAATACAGAACAATAAAATCACTACTCGTTTGATATGTGTTGGCCCCGAAAGGGGCCGGTGTTATTTTTAATTGGCGATCAAAATTATTGTTTGAGGGATTGGGTTCTCCTCGCCTTCTCA